>ML103907.1:8188-96681 GCA_003697995.1 Taxidea taxus jeffersonii
ATCTCTCCTTCTATTTTCAATGATAACCTAGCTGGATAAAGTATTCTTGGCTGCATGTTTTTCTCGTTTAGTGCTCTGAATATATCATGCCAGTTTTTTCTGGCCTGCCAGGTCTCTGTGGATAAGTCTGCTGCCAATCTAATATTTTTACCATTGTATGTTACAGACTTCTTGTCCCGTGCTGCTTTCAGAATTTTCTCTTTGTCGCTAAGACTTGTAAATTTTACTATTAGATGGCGGGGTGTGGACCGATTCCTATTGATTTTGAGGGGTATTCTCTGCACCTCCTGGATTTTGATGCTTGTTCCCCTTGCTATATTAGGGAAATTCTCTACAATAATCCTCTCCAGTATTCCTTCTGCTCCTATTTCTCTTTCTTCTTCTTCTGGAATCCCAATTATTCTAATGTTGTTTCGTCTTATGCCATCACTTATCTCTCGAATTCTCCCCTCGTGGTCCAGTAGTTGTTTGTCTCTCTTTTGGTCAGCTTCTTTATTCTCTGTCATTTGGTCTTCTATATCACTAATTCTGTCTTCTGCCTCATTTATCCTAGCAGTAAGAGCCTCCATTTTTTATTGCACCTCATTAATAGCTTTTTTTATTTCAACTTCATTAGACTTTAGTTCTTTTATTTCTCCAGAAAGGGTTTTTATTTCTCCTGACAGGGTTTCTCTAATATCTTCCATGCCTTTTTCGAGCCCGGCTAGAACCTTGAGAATCGTCATCCTGAATTCCAGATCTGACATATTACCAATGTCTGTATTGATTAGGTCCCTAGCCTTCGGTCCTGTCTCCTGCTCTTTTTTTTGTGGTGAGTTTTTCCGCCTTGTCATTTTGTCCAGATAAGAATCCGCTGTTCTCCTTGTTAAGTGAACTTGGTCTTGGCTGTATTTCTTTGATCTTCTGGGGGAGGGGCCTGTTGTAGTGATTCTCAGGTGTCTTTGCCCCAGGCGGAGTTGCACCGCCCTTACCAGGGGCTGGGCTAAGTAATCCTCTCAGGTTTGCTTTCAGGAGCTTTTGTTCCCTGAACGCGCTTTCTGTAGAGTTCCGGAGAACGGGAATGACAATGGCGGCCTCCCAATCTCCGGTTCAGAGGAGCCGAGAGCTAGGGGCCCCAGTCTTCAGTGCGCCCTCAGAGAAAAGCGTTTAATCCCTCCAGTCTCCCTAGCCCACGTTTGCGCCGGAGACCGCGCGCGCCCGCCCACAGACACCGCGCGCCCGCAGACACCGCGCGCCCGCAGACCGCACGGGCCCGCAACCGCGCTCGGAGAAAATCGTGCCTAAGCAGTCCCGTCTCACTGGCTTCTGGGAGTGCTCCGAGCTCACCCAGCCTGTGACCAAGCGTCTCTGTCTCTGGCAGAGTCCCACCTGGAGTCTCCGAACCCCGTAGATCCCTGAGCTCTCCCGGGTCGGAGTCTCCCCGGATCTTGTGGGGACCCCTCGCACAGAGCACCGGTCCATGTCACAGACCACTAGGAAATCTCGGCTCCGTCTCCGCAGCCGGCTTCCCCGCTCTAATACCTGTGAGCTCTGCGACACTCAGACACCCCCGATCCTTCTGTGACCCCGCGGGACCTGAGTCCACGTTGTCCCCGTGAGGTCTTCACCCCAGTTTAGCCTCTGGAGTGATGTCCCTCCGTGGAGCCGACTTTTAAAAGTTTTGATTTTGTGCTCCGCCGCTTGCCAGGAGCCGGCCCGTCCCCCTGGGGTCTATCTTCCCGACACGTTGGATTCACTTCTCTGCTGGTCCTACCTTTCAGAAAGTGGTCAATTTTCTGTTTCTAGAATTGTTTTTTTTCTTCTCTTCAATCTCCTGTTGGATTTGTAGGTGTTCGGAATGGTTTGATAGGCTATCTAGCTGATCTCCTGCTGGCTGATGTCGTCTCGGCCTCCTACTTCTCCGCCATCTTGACTCCTCCTCAGATCATTACATTCTTATTATCATTCTTTCCTTTTCCTTTACTCAACAGTTTCTTTTTTACCTGCAACTGCTTCGTCTCACTGGCATATCCAAACTTCTCTGTATTAGAGGCATGGAATTTTAATACATCTGAGTAACCCCAGATATTTTAAAATTCTGATTTAATTGTAATGTATGTTTTATTTCTGATAAATATAAATTAGAAATTGTACTAAATACCTTAAAGTTGAAAACTATAAAGTGACATTCAATCATTTAAAATTAATGAGAAGGGCACCTGGATGGCTCAGTGGGTTAAGCCTCTGCCTTCGGCTCAGGTCATGATCTCAAGGTCCTGGAATTGAGCCCTACATCAGGTGCTCTGCTCAGCAGGGAACCTGCTTCCTCCTCTCTCTCTCTGCCTGCCTCTCCGCATACTTGTGATCTCTGTCTGTCAAATAAATAAAATCATAATTTTAAAAAAATTAATGAGAATAATCCTATTATAGCTGTTAATTGTCCATTCAATTATTTTATTTTGTAAGTTGATTTTTCCTTAGTTTTATTTTAACAAATTGTTCAGAAAATTGTATTTTCAAGAATTGACTTCTAGCAAACTCTTTCTATGAATCATTTTGCTTACAGTTTTATACCCACTAATAGAGATGTAAACAAAGTTATGAATATGAGTTTTAGTAGCTTGCCAAGGTAACTTGGGTAATAATAGGCAAATTTAGTTTTCAAATTCTTAGGATCTAAACCATACTTTAATATTTTCCATACCAATTTATATCATATTTTAATCATACTCTATGCTACCCTTCCAATTATTAAAATTCTGATTTTTAAAATTAATTCATTTTAGTTTTCATTGTTTACAGTTCAGTAGTTTAAGTGGAAACATGAAGTTAAAGATTGTGTTGCTTCCTAATGAGTAATCATTCTAATGCACCCTGAAGATCTTCACTAAGTAGGCAGACAGCCTGGATATATAAGGTCAACTTGGGGATATTTGCGTGAAGAGCTAGCACTACTTGATGAGGGTAACCTACATGACTAACAGTGTTAGCTTTTATAATAAAAGTAACAAAGAGACATTATAATATGTATATATACATAGGAGCATAAATACGTTTGTAACTTAGAAATATTCATCTAGCAACATTATAGAGAAAAAGGGATGAAACTAGAGACAGAAAGATCAGATAGGAGACATTGATGTACATTACAATTAATGACAAGAGTCAACATGAAGATATTAGAACCAGTGACTGAAAAACACACCAAAGGCTAGAAATAAAGCAAATAGGATTTGGTAATTTATTGGGGCAAGATTGAAGGAAGAAGGAAAAAGGTTATGGTCTAGGTCAATAGTCCCACTTTCCCTCATGATAGTAAATTGAGATGGAATGACTCTTGGTAAAGGAGATTATGAAATTAGTTTCATATCTGTTAATTTTGGATGATTGTGACTCATTCAATGTAAATGCATACTAGGTAATAGCAGTGAGTATCTGTGTGTGTGTGTGTGTGTGTGTATGTGTGTGTGTGGGTGGGTGGGTGGGTGTTTCGAGAGAGAGAGAGAGATAGGAGAGAGAGAGAGAGAAGGAGAGAGAGAAAGGGAGGGAGCACATGCTTAGAGTCTGTAGTAGTCTCTGTAAATGTTTTTGAATGACTAGCATATACGTGGAAATTGAAGCCATGGATATGTACAAGATTGCAAAAGAGAATGTCAGGAAGAGACATAGGCCAAAATAGAACTCTGAGAAACTCAAATATTTAGAGCATAGAAAAAAATAAAAAGATTCTGGAAAACTGAAAATGAGCAATTGAAGGAACAGAGAGAAACCTGCGATAGAGTGGTAATTTAAATGCCAAGCAATAAGGAGTTCTTTCTCAGGACTTATCTGACACAAAATAAGGAAATGCCCAATGTATATTGAAGAACTTTGTCAAATTATGGAAAAAAGTAAGACATGGGCAAATATTCAATATGTGTCAAAATAAATCATTGGTAATATTGATGAGAGCAGTTACTGTGGTTGGGTAAGACTAGGTGTGGGCTACCAAGGAAATCTTAAAATTATTTTATCTCATAAGAAACAGTTTCCTAATGTATTTTGTTGAAAGAAATCATGATTTAAAAAATTAGTTGCAGGGTCTCTTGGGTGGCTAGGTCAGTTAAGCACCTGTCTTCAGCTCAGGTGAGCTCAGGGTCCTGGGATGGAGTCCCACATCAGGCTCCTTGCTAGGCAAGTAGCCTGCTTCTCCCTCTACCTACTGTTCCCTTTGTTGTGCTCCTCTCTCTGACAAATAAATAGTCTTTAAAAAAATTATTTGCAGATATGAGGATAGAGAATGCACCAGATAAATGTTAGATAATTCAAAGCTACTACATATTCCTGTTTTGTCCAACCTTGAAGTTTCAGTTTAATATATTCCTGAGAAATATAACAGTGAACCAAGAAAAATGACCTCTAAATATCAAGGAATTATTACATATGTAATAATTTTTAGATCTGTTATATCTGTACATATTTCATATCTGTATATATGTAATAAAGAATCGTTACACTTTAGTAATTCTGATAAAGATTAAAATAAATTTTTTATTTTCAATAGTCTTCATAATAAACATATATAACTCTTATCATTAAAACACCTGAATATTAATGATAAATAACCACTTATAGAAGATATCAATTTATACATATATTTTTAATCTAAGGAATGTAACTTTTTTTCAGAAAAACATTGGGAAATATACATGCAAGAGAGGAACACTGCTGTTATCATGTAATATTTTAAACCTCTGTAGCAGAACAAGAATGTTTTTTTTTATTTTTATTTTTATTTAAACATATAATGTAACCCCCTCACCCTCTCCCAAACCCCCTCCCCCCACCCCCTCAGTTTGTTTTATGACATTAAGAGCCTCTTTTGGTTTGTCTCCCTCCTGATCCCATCTTGTTTCATTTATTCTTTTCCTACCCCCTTAACCCCCACCCCCATTGCATCTCCACTTCCTCATATCAGGGAGATCATATGATAGTTGTCTTTCTCCAATTGACTTATATCGCTAAGCATAATACCCTCTAGTTCCATCCATGTCATCGCAAATGGTAATATTTCATTTCTTTTGATGGCTGCATAGTATTCCGTTGTATATATACACCACCTCTTCTTTATCCATTCATCTGTTGATGGACATCTAGGTTCTTTCCATAACTTGGCTATTGTGGACATTGCTGCTACAAACATTCGGGTGCATGTGCCCCTTCAGATCACTACGTTTGTATCTTTAGGGTAAATACCCAGTAGTGCAATTGCTGGGTCATAAGGTAGCTCTATTTTCAATTTTTTGAGGAACCTCCATGCTGTTTTCCAGAGTGGTTGCACCAGCTTGCATTCCCACCGACAGTGTAGGAGGGTTCCCCTTTCTCCACATCCTCGCCAGCATCTGTCATTTCCTGACTTGTTAATTTTAGCCAAAGAATGTGTTTTAAATATATAGATGAAAAGCACCTGAGTGGCTTAGTCAGTTGAGTGTCTGCCTTCCATTTGGGTCATGATCCCAGAGTCCCAGGATCGAGTCCAGTGTCAGCTTCCCTGCTCTGCAGGGAGTCTGCTCCTCTCTCTTCCCCTCCCTTCTGCTTTTGCTCTCCTTCTCTCTCATACTCTCTCTCAAATAAATAAATACAGTGCTGAAAAAATTCAAATTTCATAATAAAAGTTTACTGAAATGAAAGTTTAAAGTTAAGAAATAAACTGAGTCTCTCTCTCCCACTTAGACATTAAGATAGCTTATATTGTAATAGACATTGTACTGTGGGGTTAGAAAAGAGTAAGATGTTGTGTGTCTTATCTCCTCTTTCTAAAATTCACTACCAAGTTTAGGAGAATTTAAAAGACATATAGATATATAAATATAAGTCAGTGTGCTCAATTCATAAGTTATTTACTTCAGTACATTTAATTATCAAAATGAGCCTATGGTAGCTAAATGTTATATTTGTTTTACAGATGAGGAAACTGAAGCTCAGATAGTTTAATCTTACCCTGTTAAAAAGCCATTGTGGTCTATATTTTATGTGATATTATCTGACAACAAAACCAGTACTCCCAACCACTAACTTATGTTGCAAATTGGAAAGAAGAAAAGGGTTAATTGCAGATTGGTCTATATCTTACAGGCCCAAAGATGGTCGAGGTAAATAAATAGATGAGTCGAACCCACTTCTGTCCCCTAAAAAAAGGCTTGTAAACATGATAAAGCCATGGAAAACAGAGAGTTCCTTTATGTAAAAGAGTTTGAACAGAACACACCATGTTTGCCCAGATTACTTATTGTAAATTAGTCTAGAATATGAATATGTGGGGCTAACAGCCTGAAGAAAGAGGTTAGTCTTGTAAACAACCTTCTGTCTAGGTAGTTGATAGTAAACCACTGAAACAGCTGAGCAATATTTTCATATGCATTACACAGATTTTCAACCTCTTATTCAAAAACCAAAATATGCCTAATGCAGAACAGAGAGGACGTTCCTAGAGAGCTGTGAACACAGATTTTACTCTCCTCATGGGAAGGACTGTTTCATTTATGGCTAAAATTTCCCTATATCCTTTGAAACATTAGCAATTTTGTTATAGGCAAGATCCATGATCTCTGTGGTGTAATTTGATCAATCAAGTAGTCTTGGGAGCACAGAGAACAGAGTATCAATTTTACCTGGAGCAGAGTTCCAAATAAGTTCACAGAGGATGTGACTACTAGGATAGTCTATGAAGCCTAAATTCATTTGCCAACTGAAGGAGTGGGTATGGAGCACAGATGGCTGAGGGAAAGCATGAGAAGCAATCATTTATTATTTACAATAAAATAATAAATGCAACCTCTAATAACAATATGTTTAATAGTCTTTTCCTTTCAAAATAAAAAAAGATGTTTGTAATTGACAAGGGCATGCTGTTTTCTCAGGTTGAGATAATCATCCATGAAAACATTTTGCACAAATGATCAAAGGCTAAATATAAAACAAAATCAAATTAAGGGATGAACTCAAGAGCAATTATTCACCATCATTGCAATTACTATGTTTATTGTAGCTAATATTAATTACTAGGCATTATCCTAAGTGTTTAATATTGATCACTTTATTTAATTATTAAAATACCTTTGTACGTTTGTGTCCCTTTTCTATTTTATTCTACAGGTGAAATAAAGTTTTTAATAGATTCAAACATCCATCAGAGATAAAAACACCAATCAAACTAACAACAGAAAATAACTTTTTGAAATAGATAAAGTCTATCTACGAAACAAAACTTATAACTAAAATCTTAATAGTGAAACATAAAATCAATTTTCTTTAAAATTAAGAATTGGAAAGTTACTATGCTTCCACTAATCTTATTTAACTTTTGCAAAATGCACTGGTCAGTACAATAAGTAAACATATTTAAAAATCATAATTAAATAAAACAAAATTGCAAGTACAAGAACTAAATCTCTCATTTTTGTAGATATGATTAACCACGTAAGAAGTTGTAAATGATCTAAAAAATTATTAAAAACAAAAACTTAGGAATGTTGCTAGATACAAGATCAAGTTGGTAGGTAATTGCTAAATATAAGATCAAATGCATTTCTATATCTCAATATACAGTTAATCATTCTAATTTTAGAAAGAGACCATTCCAAACAGGACCACAAATTATAAAGTGCTCAGGAATAAATACTGAAATGTATATAGTTAAGACTTTATTTAACTCCCTATTGCATAATTTTGTTATACAGTTAAGACTTTAACCATTTAGAGATAATGAGAAATTTTACTGGAAAACATTAAAAGGAATGAAAATAAATGAAACTATACCATTTCTACAGATAGTCTCAAAGTCAAAGATTTCTACAATAGACTTAAAAAATAATTTCTGGAAAGATAAAGACAGGGATTTTTAGTAACAGCACTATTGACATTTTGGGCTGAATTGTTCTTTGTTGTGGGGACTGTCTTACGCATTTTAGAATGTTTAACAACATCCCTGGCCTCTGTTCCATAGATGCCAGTTGAATTCTTCACCCCATTATTATAACCAAAACTGTCTCTACATATTTGCGAATATCTACTGGATGGCAAAATGACTACCATTTGAGAACCACTGGATTATGATTATAAAGATGAATAACAATTTTTCAAGAAAATATGTAAATATATGAGATCTCTTTTAAATAATTATACAGAAAAGACTCTTGGAAATAAAAAAAAGCATATAACATGAAGAAAAATATTGGTAAGTTAAAAAAACTTAATTTGTTGCACACACCATAAAGAAATTGAACAAGTCAAAAACTAGGTGGAGATAATATTTGCAACATACCTGAAGTTACACATTATTATTTTGAATGCATAAAAAACTCCTAAAAGTAAAAAAAAAAAAAGAAAAAACCAATAAGCTAATAGGAAAATACAAATTAAAATTATAATTATAATTAGATCAAATTTTATATACCTCACATCCACACTCTTATCTGGACATCTTTCATAAACAGAATAGAGAGAAAATAAATTATAGAAGATTAGCATACATAAATAGGTCACCAGATATAGAGATAAGATGGTTCTGTTCAGGTAAAGTTCCAAATGAGTAATTAAATAATATAATTAAACAATGTGTTAAAAGTGCATATACAAGTGGTAAAAATTACAAAGGAAGAATAAGCACAAAATTCAGGCCTGCAGCTGGTCATTAAGGTAGAGAACACAAGTTCCTGAGATGGTTCCATTTAAGCTAGAATTTAATACCTATATGTTTACTTTATAATTTTTAGACCACACATGTAAATTAGTTAATCTTTTATAATATGGCTCTTCCATAATAAAAGAAAAATACTTAAAAACCCCTAACCTTGGAAAGGTTAAATATATATTTTAAGACAAGTGTGGAGCATGTAATATTATCCCATCTGTCACACTCCACAAATTGTGTTTTCACCCTCGAGGCAAAGATAAATATTTAATTTATTATTATTCTCCTTCTGTGTTACCTTGATGCATATTTTAAATAAAAAATGCTCAGTATATCATTAAATTACTGGTAATTCTCCGGTGCCAAGCCAATTAGATATAAATTCTTTCGTTACGTATTTAAGACAGATATTTTACTTGACAATTGCAATCTGTTGGGATGACAGCCAGGATCGCTGTAGCTGAGCGGTTATAATAACAAGTTAGACTTCAAAATGAAGAATTCTGCTAGGGAAGACAAAATATATATATAACAATGATAACAGAAACAGTTCACCGAGAAGACAAAATTCCAAGTGTTTGTACTTTTAATAACAAAGCTTCAACTCAACTAGAAGCAAATCTTGAGAGAGCTAAAAGGAGAAAAAGACAAATCCATAATCATGCTGATGTCAACACTACTTTCTGAAAGAATGATGGCAGTGTATAGAATAAGCAGACAAAAAATCAATAAGAATATAGAATTGAACAATATTATGAATTAACTTGACCTAATTAATATTTATAGAACATTCCAACCAACAACTTAGAAGTCCACAGTTTTTTTTCCCCAAGTACACAAAGGACATTTGCAAAGAAAGACTACATGTAGGGCAATGAAACAATTTTTATCATATGGAATATGATTAATCTTCACAACAGTTAAATTCAACAATAAATAAAAGGTATCAGAGAAACCTCCAAATATTTAGAAAACAAATGATGTAAATTTCTAAATTATTTTTCAATCAAAAGTAAACTACAGGAGACATTATGATGTCTTTTAATTAAATAAAAATAGTTTATATAAAAATTTAGAGAATACAGCTCAAGAAGTGTATGAGAAAATTTATGGTATTAAATGTATATGTCAGAAAATAAGAAATGTCTAAAATTAATTATCTAAGCTCTCACTTTAAGAAATTGTAAATAAAAGGCAACTAAACCCAAAGTAGGTAGAGAAGGGAAATAAAAAGTTGTTGAAACATAAGTAAATGAAGTAGAAAATAGAACTGTACACTTAAAATTGGTTTGTGTGTATATGTACTTTTTACCTCAATGAATTTGATTTGCTAAAAAAGCTGTGAAGGGATATGTAATTTATTGAAAAATATTTCCAGTGATCATAGGCATAGTGTTTCGCCCTGAGGGAGAAAGCTGCATCTACAGAAGTATTTTAGTACTTTTTAACTTAACAGTCCTTTAACAGAAAAAAATGAACAAAAGTATGATAATAGTATCTCTCTTAGTGATTCCCATTTTATATGTGTTGCCATCAGCAGAATTTCTTCCATATCTATTTCACTGATGAACATTTAACAAGTATCTTGATAAAACTGCCCACTGATTCATAGGTATATGTATATTTATATATGATTGCAAAGTAACACATAGGTTTAAAAAAAAAAGTAACACATAGGTTTAATTCTTTTGGTATAATCACAAGCTAAGTCTCAATGTTAATTAGCAAAAAATTAAAATTTCAGAGTCCTATCGTGCACCAAACAACTTTTACATATATTTTTGCTCAAGCCTTGTAATACCCTTCTTAATGTTGAATCTACTTTTTAAGATGAAGACATGAAATATTATCAGACTTAAGCAATTTACCTCATGTAGTAGTCTCTGATCATGTTCTCAAATAGAGCAATTAATCTGCTATATCACATTACCTTCTTCTTAACCTACATATTTTGGTTTACTCTGTCTTATGAAACAGGGATACCCATGATAAGCTATAATAATAATCTTTATACACAACAAGCCCAACAGATTTTTTTAAACATCATTATAAAAGGAAGAGTCAGGGAAAACTTACTAATATATTTTTATACTAAAAGGAGCCTTTAGATCCGAGTTGATGGCTCTTCATTTTAAACTTATCTGGGAGAAATTTCACATTTGTTATTTACACTAATTTAGAGGAAATCATATTTTAGATATCTAATTTCAAACTGATAGATATAATGTGTGTACTTTTTAACCCAGCTAATCCGGAAAGAGCTGAGTGCTAGATACTGGAATTATTTTACTAATGCACCAGTTAGAGGAAACAAAGTTGGAAACATCAATACCGTTGTTCTTTCAGACATGATTTTGGTTATTTATTTAAAGACATTTTGACTCTGCAATGTATCGACTCTGTACTCAGTATGCAAAAATGACTGAAACAGTTCACAGCATATTAAGGGAGAAAATGTGAAAGCAATCAAATTGGAATGGGATAGGAGTTACATTGAAATATGAACAGTAAATAATGTTGATGCCAAAGAGGACATGATTAATTTTATATTTGAAACTTAGGGGAAAAGGGTCTGAAAAGTTGCTGCTTAATCTGATTAAAGAGATGGACATTTTAATTCAAAAGAAATACTTATGCTCAATGTGAACTACTTTATAAAGTCAGAAGTTAATATTTTAAAATTTTGATAATAGTCTTCAAATATGTTTTCCACTATTATTAAACGCATCAGTGACATTTCTCTTCTTCATTAAATACTTTTTTCTTCAAACTATCATCCTGAATCTGAGTTTGACCAGAGCAAAATTTATCTGTGGGCGGATATGCATGTATGAGCAGTGTTCTGGAGTTTGGGATTTTTATTCCACTTACCTCAGAACTTTTTGGATGAGATCTCCCTCACTGATTATTTAAATAGTAAACACTTGTCTTTATAGTCTCTTATCTGAATAATTCCAAATTTTTGATAGATTGAAAACCCAGAAAAAACATTAATTATAGGATACCAGTTGCCATTACTTCACTCCCTTTTAGTTTAACCTGGACCTTCAGGAAGAAGATCTAAACATTCACAGAGCAGGAAGCACATACTACTTTCTCTATCCTAACGTGCAAGGCACATTCCATGCACTGATTCAGATCAACTTTACAGCACAAATTTTATTATAACTTTGGTGCATAGAGTTACCCTTAAGAATTTCATGACTGTCTTCTATTCAGTATCTCATATTACAATGATAACTACAATCTCCGGTGACAAATCCAAAATATATCGTAGGACATGAATAATGTAGACATAAAAATCCTAAGTACTAATGTTTGAGGGAATTGGTTCATGTCTGCCTGATCCTTTGATAGCCTTTTTTCACTGCGTCCTTTATGCGTTGGCTTTCAATGGGAGTATCTCTGATGTATTTGTGTGTGAATGGGGACTTATTTTTTAAAATATACTTTATTTAAAAGAAAACCCTTAACATCTATTTCTAATTTTGGAAAAAAGAGGACTGTTTGCCAGCAGCAAAATGCATATACACTGAGTCAGCTGCTCTGTTTCAAAGATAGAAAATATGCTATGCAATCTTTGAAACTTGTGGGAAAATGTGGTTCAGATTTTTTAAATAACTCCAAAACTAAATGATCTGGAAGGTGACACCCTTGTCAGAACAATTCTGAAAGAATAACCAAAGATGGAGACATCATCATTTCACATAGGAAAGAAATTAGTAATCATATATGTGAGCCATTTTTCTCACAGAAATAATAATATTCTGTTGTAGTCTGAAGAAGAAAATGTTTGGAAAAGTATCACTGGGAATGTTACTATGAAACACAATTAAATGGGCAAATTCTAGAACACTTATAATTACCATAGCAATTCTGATTTACTTTATGGTATTTCAATTTTCAATAGTCTTGGAAGATTATAAATTAATATAAAAATTAAAAGATGATTTTAGGCTTAATTTTAAGCAAGAAGACTTATTCCAGCAAGAGATATCTAAACTGTTTTTTGTTTTTGTTTTTTGTGTTTTTTTCTTTTTTACGGAGACTCTTCTTTATGTCACATTTACTTGTGACAGAGCCCCGTTCTGTTTTGTTTAGCTGAACAGAGGTCAGAGAATCAGCTCATGTATTTCACAGACCCAGTACATTTTCTTTACTATTACTGGTTGCTTGGAACTTGAAAATAGTTTCACTGACTATTTTTTTTTTGTCATATCTGGAATAGAAATAGACAGCTTAAGATAATTTTATAAAGGCAAAGGCTAGTTGTATTCTAGATTTCTGTTTTAACCATCTATGTGACTTTATGCCTTGAAAAAATTACTTGTAGGTTTCATTGGGGAATCTGTAATGGAACAAATACACGAGTGTTCAATTCTCTATAATAACACCATATGTTAATCTTTATCAAACCACTGCAAATAATTATTTCATTTGGGCACAATTTATCTTCTGGTTGTTGATTTTCTTGGCTTTCTTAGCTTTGGATCTTCAAATGACTATGTTTCAGAATTTCATTTGAAAACTCATTTTTAGGAAGCTTTGCTTTGTTTTCTTCTGTTTTGTCTTGTATTTTCTCTCTCTCTCCTTCTCACTCTTTCTACCTTCTTGTGCTTCCTGTGTTTGATCTTCCCTTTCCTGTCTATGTTTGTTTTACATTATATTTTTGGTGTCTCCATGTGAGAGTCCATGCCCCACTGAAAACCAGGTCTTGGAGGAAGGGTCCTGTTGTGACTTTGGTAGATGGCAGATTCAGAGAGCTGGTGGGCAACTTGGCTCAGTCCTCGTGGAAAGCTGTGCCTAATTCTTTCCACCTTGCCAGGCCTATCGGTTGGCACAAATCCCCAGTAGTATTTTGTAGGAGCTTGTGTTTGTTTGTTTGTTTGATTTTGTAGATGCACTTCAGAATGAAATAGGGGGTGAATCACTTATTTTAGGAGAAGCCAGTTGCCAGTTGGTAAAGATATTCAAAGAGCCAGGTTGAGAGGTCCATGTGGGGAAGAAATTAGGCCTCTTACCAACAGCCAGGATGAATTTGTCCAAACATATGAGAGATCCACCTTGGATATGAAGATTCTGTCCAGCGAAAGCCTTTAGATGACTGCAGCCCTTGAATACAACTTCATGAAAGATGCTGAGCTAGAACCACCAGCTAAGCCACTTCTCTGACTTATAGAAATTGTGTGAGATAATGCTTGTTTTAAGCTACTAGGTTTGGGGGTCACTTGTTACACAGTAGCAGGTAATGACTATTCCCATCTATATTGATAACTTTGTCAGGTCTCCATCTCCATCTCCATCTTTCTCTATGTCTATGAGTAAAGCTAGAACTCTTTAGAAAATAGCACTAAAATTATTAATTGGGTGTAATAAAATGTAATGATCAGTAGAAATTAATTTTCTACTTAAATCTTATTTAATGCCTTGCTCTTTGATAAAGATTACTTGGAAATAGTTCTTGAAAATAGGTGTAAACTAAACATTGGCAGTCATACAATGCTCATTTCTTAGATAATGGCCTCAGGTTTTAACTTCCAATTTGCATAAGATGTTAATGAGATATAGATTACAAAAGTAACACCCAAATCCTGAGCTGGGATATAATACTATCATTAGATCTCTGAATTATATTTTCCTTACAAATCATATACTGAAGAAATCATATTTATTTACTCATTAAATATCATCTAAAACTATGCTACCGTAAACAGACTCTCAGAGACCATTCAAGGACATCATAGTACAAGTGGCTTCATACAGCCCCAGAATATTGAGGGGTGCTTTACAAAATACCCTTGTCAGGAATTAATTGAAATTTAAGATATTCAGAATGCAAATACAGATCTGGAGCTAAGGAAATGTTTCAACAAAATCAAATCCTCATCTCGGTTTACAAATATGCAGTCCCCATGCCCTGTATCTGAAGCTATGTAATAGTTCATGTGTAGATTCAGTACACACATGCACACACACACACGGAAAATACACTGGATTTCAACCCTACAGTTGAGGACATAGTCTCAGAGACAACTTTAAATTTGTGTCCATGTCAAATGTATTAATCAGTACTCTTGAATTCTGATGACACAGATCCAATTCAACGTATTTTACTCCCCAAAATTAAATGCATTATTTCATATATAAATAGGTGGATATGATTTCAAAGACAGATTAAAGAATTCAAAAAATTATCACCCACCAAGGCTCTATATCTCTCTATAACTCTAAGGTCCCACAATTTGCTCTTGGCTTAATTCCCAAGTAGGCTGTCTCCATTTGGGTGTCAAGAAGGACATCAAAAACCCCAGCCATACATAATGCTGTTTATATCATGTGCCTACACTAAACCAATCCAGTGGAAAGGCAGTATTCTGGTTTCCCTGGGCTCAAAGTCAATGCCTATTCCTTGCAAAATGTGGGAGAAAATGAAGAAGGGTTGCCTGCTCCAAAGCACACTGAACAAAATCACTGTGGAAAAGGAGACATATTGTCTTTCTAGGGAAAGGGAACTAGATAGACAAAATCTCAGATCCTGTACATTTATTATGTAAATTACTATCTAGTCCTCAGAGCCAAAGTTGATATTCTAATTATAAGAGTATTTTCAAGATTTGTTTAGTTGTCAATCTATACTAACATCATTTTAATTGTTTATTCTTTTATTCAATACTTACTGAACATATGATGTATTCTAGGAACTATTCTAGGTTTTAAGGATATGTCAGTGAACACGAACATAAGATTGCAATTCTTTCTGTTGTCATTGTTCTCAAAGAGATCACATTTTATGAATTCAACATTTTAGTGTTAAAAGTGCAAACCTCCAGATACCACCATGGACCTACAGAATTAGAAACAAGAAATATGATGAGTGCATCATCATGTGCATAATGAGTGGTACATGTGTGTCCTTGGGTATACTAATGTTTCAGATATAAACTGCTTTTCTTTTGCCATCTTTGTTCTCATGCTCTGTAACTCTGATATTTACTATAAGGTTTTCCTGTAATCTTCTGTTGGAATGTTATTTAATCTTAGATTGTATATTCTGACAATAATTGAGAACAATTATTGAGATATCCTACTGCCCTTGTGTTACCTTTTGATACTTATAAAATTAAAACATATCTTTCACAATACTCTGTCTTACCAAATTTTGTCTTCCTTTCACCTTCTAGTACAAGAGCAGGAACCTTCAAAATCCTGAACTACAGTATGATTGTCATGTTAAAGTACCAAAATGCATACTGTAATCATTCTTGTCTATATTGTATTGTGAATAAAGAAGTAATTATAAACAACTGATAAAATAATAATAAAATGAATCTAAAAATATTCAGTACTTTTATGGCCTTCTTACTTTTTTAAAAGATATTTATTTATTTATTTATTTGAAAGCGAGAGTAAGCATGAAAGGAAAGAGGCTCAGAGAGAGAAGCAGACTTCCCACTGAGTGAGGAGCCTGATACGGAGCTCAGTCCTTAGTCTCCGGGATCATGGCCTGAGCTTAAGGCTGATGTTTAACTGACTGAGCCACCCCAGTGTTCCTTTCATGGCCTTTTTATTTAAGCTTATTGAAATTGTAAATCAATAGGATATAAAAGTGCTGGGTATTAGGTACTTTTCTTATGGTGAGATGATAAGACACCGTAGAGAAAACCATATAAGATAGAAAAGAAAAATTTTATGCGCTTCTTTTCTTATGTATTACATAGAAAAATATTCAGGCATATTCCACCAGACATGATTATGGGGAAAAAATACAAGCATGGAAGCAAAAGTGAGTACCAATTAATCTCAACAAGTGAAGTTTTTTAGAAATTTGAGATCAGACACGTTTTGTTTGCTTTTCCAATCTACCTTCTTTTTCAAGTACACTTTGAACATCTTATCTACCAGTTTCCCTAATATTTCAAATCTAAAGTCATTATTTTCATCAAACTGGATAATAGCCAACCCCATTTTTAAAACGTCACCCAAATTCTTGGTCAAGATTTTATATCCAATCAGTACATATAATGATATAGCTTATTTTACTCTTAATGTATGCAGTAGATAATCTCTTAAGTGACCGTCATTGAATAATTGAGCCAGAAAATCTCACCCTATGCATTCTCCATTGAACACCACCTAGGTAATACATGGGACACTGAAGTCTGGTGGTTTGTTGTCTACTTTTTCATAAATCCTTGTTCTACTCCTACAACTAATTCCATCTCTTTATGTCAAATTATTGTGACTACATGACTTCATTAAATATGATGTCAATTGATTAAATATAAATAGGAAAAGGATAGTTCTTTGGGAAGAAACTAAACTGGATGTTTTAGTCTTGATAATGCCCTACCCTGTAACCATTAGAAAATATAGTTTAAAAATACACTTAACTTAGGAATGAATGTAAAAACATTCATGTGATTTTTAAAATTAGAGAGCAATTCTATAAGCAATTTGTGATTCTCCTTAAGTTCTTCATTCTAAATAAAAATTACACTGGAAATTACATACAGGATATTATGGATATGACATTCTGACTACTGTGTAGTTTTGCTTTGTATTTCCTAGGTGATGAGTGTTGTAGAGAATCTTCTCATGTGTCTCTTAGCTATCTGTATGTCTTCCTTAGAAAATTGTCTATTCATGTCTTCTGTTCACTTTTTAACTGAATTATTCACTTTTTGGGCATTGAGCTTTATAAGTTCTTTATATATTTTGATTACTAACCCTTTATCAGATATGTCATTTGCAAATCTCTTCTCCCATTCCATAGGAAACAACAGATGTTGGCAAAGATGCAGAGATGGGAAACACTCTTACAATGATGGTGGGAATGCAACTGGTTCAGCTACCATGGAAAACAGTATGGAGTTTCCTCAAAAAGTTAAAAATAGAACTACCCTACAGTCCATCAATTGCACTAGTAGGTGTTTACCCAAAGGATACAAAAATACTGATGTGAAGGGATGCATGCCCCCCGATGTTTACTGCAGCATTATCAACAATGGCCAAATTATGGAAAGAGCCCAATGTCCATCACCTGAATTGATAAAGAAGAGGTGCTAATGAATGGATGAAGAAATATATATATAATTCAACCATAAAAAAGAATGAAATCTTGCCATTTGCAATGACATGGATGAAGCTAAAGAGCATTATGCTAAATGAAATAAATCAGAGAAAGACAATATATATGATTTCACTCACATGTGGAATTTAAGAAATAAAACAAGTGAACATGGGGGAGAAAGACAAACCAAGAATAGACTGAGGGTTTCTGGAGGGGAGGTGGGCAAGGGATGGTTCAATGATGGGTATCAAACAGGGCACTTGCTTTGATGAACACTGGGTGTTGTATATAAGTGATGAATCACTAAATTCTATACCTGAAACTAATATTACACTGTATGTTAACTAACTGGAATTTAAATAAAAATTTGGAGAAAAAATAGCAAAAAAAGAGGCGGTATTATGGATATGGAAATGGATATTGAAGAAGTATCCAGAGGAAATCCAAATAGACTCATGTTAAAAATAGGCTTTGCTTTATATGCTGGCCAAAAAATGCATATGTATTCCTCAGGTAATCATCTGGATCTGAGTCTAAAGTTCAGTCACTCTGTTTTCACAACGTAGGACCCAATGGCTGGAATCTCCTTTGTCCCCTTCTCTCTGGAGATCTATTTCTTGTTTTGTATTGTTTTTGTTTTCGTTTTCCTACAAAGTTAGACAGTTTCTAAGAAAAAGTGATTAAAAATGATAGAGCACCACAGGAGGTGGTAATTAACTTGATAAAACCTATGTAGTTAATATTAATAGACATAATACTATTTAGAATTATTCACATTAAAATTATTTAAAATTATTAAATATTTTAAATTTTAAATTATTAAATAAAATTATATTAATTTAATTAATTAATTAATTAATTAATTTTATAAATTAAATTAATTTATAAATTTATAATTAATATATAATAAATTAATAATAAATAATGATTAATAAATTAATTTATAAATAAATTAAATAAATTAAAATTATATATATTATATATTAAAAATAAATGAAAATTTAAAATTATTAAATAAAATTATTTAAAATTATTCCTTTAAAAATAACAATTCATCCATTAGTCAAATTAATTCTTCTAGTGCTTCATGGATTAAATTGAGAACTTTGAAGAGGTTATTTCCTAGATGGTGCCATGGAAGGCATTCTACTCTTTGTTGTTTACTTTAATATCAAGCCACATTTGGTCACCCTTAGTCACTGTAAATTGAAGTTCATCTATTATTACTCATGAGTTAACATGAAAAGTAATGGCTTAAGAAATTATGACATGGGGACAGCTGGGTGGCTCAGCCAGTTAAGTGTCTGCCTTCAGCTCAGGTCATGATCTCAGGATCCTGGGATGGAGTCCCACATTGGGCTGCTAGGCAGAGAGCCTGCTTCTCCCTCTCCCTCTGCCACACCTGCTGCTTCTGCTCACTCGCTCTCTCGCTCTCTATCTCTCTCTGTCAAATAAATAAAATCTTTAAAAAAGAGATGATTATATTTTTCCAGGAGAAGTAAACACCTTTTGTTTTGAAAAGGTTTGAATTCAAGATAAAAGACAATGATTTATTGGCATTTTCTTTCCAGATTTTTGGATCTCCCTGCTCCTTTCCTATTTTTTAATTCTAATATTGAAAATGAAGGTTATTTGGTGTATACACAGGTTTTATTACTAAATGTTTTACCATGCTTGGAAGATGAAAAGTGCCTAATATTATCATCATTCTGACCTCAAAATTCTACTTGCTGGAGGTGGATGCAAATGACAAGTCTTATAAAAGCAAGCAGGTGTAAGCTTGACTCCAGAACTGCTCAGTAGGAAGCTGACATTTCAACATTAAAGTTCAATGCATTGGAGCATTGTTCTAGTCATAACAAACTGTCTAAATTACAAAATCCTGGCAACACATTCCAGCCATTAAGCTGTATATCCCCCTATTTTCAGTCTGGAAAGCTTTTATTAATTCATAAAAGGATTTTCTCAGCCGAGAGAAATTGGAGGCTGGCAGAGCAAAAAACAAAAACAGGTCCACTCATTTCCCAGATGAAAGATTTGACCAGATTCATTAGCATTTGAATTACTTCTGAAAAATTCCACCCATCACTGATTGCCATATATATTTTTAATGTATTACTGCAGACTCATATTTCTGTCTTTTCATCTAGTTGTGTTTTACAGAATAATTTTCATGTATAATGTTCTAAGCATAGTTTATTATACATTACTCCAATATTATATTTTTTCTCTCTTGGAATGGTTACAAATAGAGTCACAGTAAAAGTATTATCCAGAACAAGTGATATTCTTTAAACCTGAAGCTGTTCAGAGCGTGCTCAGTAAGCTTTTTCTCAGCCACACTCTCATCAATGTCACAAGGAAAGAAGAAGAAACTGAACTATTTTCTGTTAAAAAGTATGGACAAGTACATAAAACATAATGATAAGGCAAAGAAAAGTAATTGTTTATTTGGAGTTTTCCATAAAATGAAACAATATTATATTACAAAATTCCCTATATAATTTTACAGTAAAACAAGTGGTGTTAACTTTTGGGGGGGAATACTGTGCATGCAATGACTTGCATAAAGTGTAATAATCCTTACTGTATGTCTCAAAGATGTTTTTATTTATATATGCACTTATATAATCACCAGTTATAGAATATTTCCCTAAGATACACAAAAGTGCCCCCTTTCATATCTATCCCACCTCCCAGAATACCTACATTTGATCTGACTTGTGACTACATTAACTACGCTTTTTTTTTTTTTTTTTTGCCTCTTCTTGAGCTAATATAAATGAAGTAGAAAGTGTGTACTTTTCTTTCTGGTTCCTTCAATTAGTATATTTTTTAGATCAATACGTCTTGTGGGGAGTGCTAGTTCTTCATCCTCCTCAATTGCTGTGTCATAATCCATCTTATTCTTATAACATAGTTTATTTCTTAAAAGTTTTATTATGTTAAAATAATACATCATGAAATTTAACACGTCATGAGATTCAATCTTTATAATCTTTCAGTTCAGTGTTTTTTAGTATATCCTCATAATTGTGCAACTATCACCACTGTCTAATTTTAGAACATTTTCATTCCTTCAGTAAGAAACCACATGCCCTTTAGTAATAGTCTTGATCTTAACCTTTTAACATCACATATTCAATGAAGGATTAAATCCTGAATATATCAAATACTCTGAAATATGTAAGGAAGTTTTAGAGGGAAATTACTGTATATCTTGTATGTAGTCATATTTATATGAATCTATCCAGATTTTAAAACTCATAGAATTACACACCAAAAACCAGTGTATTATTAACTATTAATATAATTATTTTGTCTGTAATTTTTTAATGAAAAAAGCTACAAGACATTGCTATCGTTGTTCCTTTAATAATCATTGGCATTACTTATTTGAACCTACATGATTAAAATTTTGGGTGTTCTTTATTCTTTCCTTAAATTTTCTGCTTTTACCTAAGATCATTTAGATTAAGCTCTATGATCTTGACTATTTATAGTAGTGTGGCTCTGTTGGTAACAAATTTTCTCAACTTCTGTTTTTTTAAAACATCGATATTGTATCTTGATTGTTCAAGGATATTTTTGCTAGTTGTAGAATTCTAGGGAGCAAAATTTTTCTTTTATGACATTTAAGATGTCATTTTAGTGTCTCCTGGTTTCCATGATTCTGCCATTAGGTTTAGTGTTGCTTTCAAAATAATTTGCCTTTTCCTCCCTCAACCAGATTTTTAGACTCTCTATCTTTTATTTGTAGCAAATTGATTCTGATATGCTTATAATAATCCCCTTTCCAAATTAATTCCAAAATGAAATTTAATGAAATTTCTTAATGTATGGTTGATCACTCATCAGTTTTGGAAAATTGTTCACAATTATTTCTAAAAACAATTTCTTACTGTATTCTTTCTCTCCTTTCTTTTTGGAACTCTTAAGTGTATATATTTTTTTCATTATTTTTCTCTGAGCTTAAGTTTTTATAGTTTATATTGTTTTCCTTCAGCAAGTTGATGATCCTTTCTTCTACTGTTTTCTTCTGATGCTGAATACATCTAATGAATCCTAAATTTCAGGTACTGTGTTTTTCAGTTTTAGTTTGCATATTTTATTCCTTTTAAATAAATAGAATGTATCTGCTGAAATTATAAATTTTTATCCAACATATTTAACCTTTTTCCTATTTTTAACATATTTATAGTAATGACACTGAGACCTTTTCTGCCAATTTCAACATGTAAATCATGTAAATGCATGGTTCTATTGGCTCTTTTCTTTAGACCTTTTTTTTTTTTTTTTTTACATTGGGTCACATATCCTAGCTTCTTAATATGTCTCTCAGTTTTTAATAAATGACAGATATTATTTCTAAGAGAGTCTAAATTTGAAGTGCATTTCCTCTGGCATAGCATCCTTTTTTTTTTTTTCTTTTTTTTTTTTTCCTGTAGACAGTGATAAACTGATCACCTTCATCCAGTCAAGAACTAAGTATGGCCGGGGATGGGCTGAAGACATCATTAGTCTCATTTTCACTCTGGTTACAAAGATCATAAAGATATGACCAATAATATGTTTATTGAACACCTCTCTCTCTGCTAGGACTTTGATTTTTAAGCACTGTTCAACTGTATGGAATTTCATTCCATGTTTCCTTCCCAACTCCTGGCTGCCTCAGCACTCCACTGAAGTTCAGTGGGAAAGAATTGGCAGCTCTGCATTTAGGCTCTCCAGATTCCAAACTGTCACGACAGCCAATGCAGCAATCAAAAGCCCTGCTGGCTTATCTTTACGCCAGCAGAGTCCTTCTGCTTATGGCAAGCCTGATCCACAGCGCATGCAGTGCATGCCCAGATCTGCAAATGCCCTCTGAGGAAAAAAAGGATGGGTGTAGATGAGGCTTTCACTTAACTGGGAAGGAATCTTTTCTAATGTCTTCTGCAATGATATGATGTTTGCAGTAGCTATTCTTTTCCTGCCTGAAATAGTGGAAATGATGGTCCACCACAGCTTATACATACTAACTAGAAGCAGAAATATGTGTGATGGACATTTAAGTGGGTTCTGCTAAATATTTTAGGGTACCTTCCTTTGAAATGAAATTTATTAGTAGAAATATCAGGGATTATTGCTCAGAATGATGCAGAACATTTTAAATGCAATTACTTATTCTTTAAAAGACAAAATATCAATTCAGAAATAATTTAATCAGTCTACCATGAAATACATACTTACTATTGGAATACCTGGATACCAAGTGATAGTTATAAAAACGACAAGTACATACACGTCATATTTTCCTTTGATCACTAATTTAAATAACTGCCATTTATTTTGCATGATCCCCTAATTGCCTGCCGTCTTCTAAACATTTATTAAGTACCAACTATGATCTACATAAAAGAAAAATAAGAAAAATAAACAGGGCTATGAGATCCCAATATTAAGAATAATTTCTTCCATGAAGGAGACTCAGTAAAAAACAGAAAACAAAAACAAAAAAACATATGGTTCAGCTCAGGTTGTTCAGTTAACAGATTAGAAACTAGCAATTATCAGTAGTTCTTAAATGCTTTCCTGGTAAACTCAAATAATTAGCTCTGCCAGGACACCTCCTCCTTCCCTTCCTCTTCCTCTTTTTTCTTATTCTTTTAAAATTCACTTCTGAACTCCACTGTTCCATATCCTGATAGTATTGTGCATTAATTACCAAGGTGTATGCATTTATCAAAGTTCATCAAACTCTAAAAAAAGATAAACATATTTCACTGTATAATTTTACCATGTTTAAAAGTATCTAAAATTATAATAATTAAAAGTATAAAATGAAAGAACAAATATTTAAGTGTAGCTTTCAAGATTTGTCTTTCAGAATTTCATTCAATACCATTTCACAATATTAAGTAGAACTATTATAAGGAATATCAATATTAAACTACAGCATCAATTATCTCCATTTGATAGAACATAAAATTCAAATTTATATAGAATATATAATTTACTCAAAGACACACAACTCTTAAAATAGTAGACCCATAACTTATTTTAAGATTACATGGTCATCAAAACCTAAACTCCTTCCCCTATGCAATGATACTTTTGCATATCAAATCATGTAATAGTGATTTCTCTAACATAATAAGCCTATTTTAGTGAAAAACAGAATTGATATTATAACTTTTAAGTGACAAAAAATTGGGAACAGATTTTAGAATACAGGATTTGTATGATGATGAATTGATTCAACAATAAAATATAAAATTGACCTCAGAACTTTATGTTCATTTGGAAAAGACTGGTAAACCAATGGATACATACTTGCTACTTTGAAAAAAATATTAGAAATAAGAGAGATACATTGGCCATGCTATAGATTATACTTTCTTATAAGGATAGGTGAAAAATCACACACATCCTAAAGAAGTATAAACATAGCCCCAAGAATCACATAGAAACTATACTATTTTTATTCTCAATTTTCAAAATAAATTGTCAGACCTACAGAAGAATAACTTACATACAGAAAAATTGAAACTTTCTAGTTGTACACTCAGTTCTGTGAATTTGGAAAAACTCATATAACTGTATAACCACAATCTAAATATAAAATACCTCTTTCTTAATCTGAAAGTTTCCTGACCATTCAGAGTCTGTCCCTGTCTACCACCCCTGGCCTATGGCAACCACTGATTGGATTTTAGACAGTTTTGTAATTTCCCAGAATTCATTTAAATGTAGTAATACAATATACAGTGTTTTGATACCCACTTCCTTCCTCTCAACATCATTTTAAGATTCACTAATGTTGTTTTATTACTTTTTCTTGCTGAGTAGTATGCATTGTACAAATACTTTTTATTGCTGAGTAGTATGCATTGTATAAATACTCCAGTTTGCTTATCAGTTCACCAGTTCATGGATATTTGTGTTGTTTCCATTTTGAAGGATTATTAGCACAGTTGCCCTAAATAAATCTGGCCACACGGGTTTTGTGTGAACATGTCTTCATTCTTCTTGTTAAGCACTTAGAAATAGGATTCCTGAGTGGTGTAGTAAGTGTGCATTCAACTTTATAAGAACCTATCAAATTGTTTTGCAACATGGATGTACCATTGCACATTCCCACCAGCCATATATGAGAGGCAGCTGTTTTTCATCCTTACCAGAATTTTTTAATATCAATTCTTAATTGTTTGATCTGTACTAATAGGCACGTGGTGTTATCTATACGTACTTTTAATTTGCATTTCCTTAATGACTTATGATGGTCATATGCCAGCTCCATATCTTCTTCAGTAGGTGCAGTTCAAATCTTATACCCATTTTAATTGAGTTGTTTTCATTGTAATGAAATTTAAGAGTTTTTTCTCTATCTTCTTTAGCAATCCTTTACCAACTATGTGCACTACGAATCTTTTCACCTTGACCATGGCTCGTCATTTCGTTTTCCTTTGAAGAAATAGTGTTTTGAAGAAGTTTCTTGATGACTTTTAATTTATCCATTTTTTTCACAGTTGACTGTGCTTTTTGTGGCCTAAGAAATATTTTCATAACTAAAATTCACAAATATTTCTCCTATTTTCTAAAAGTTTTAGAGTTTTGTGCTTTAAATTTAGGTCTATGATTCATTTCAAGTTGTTTTTGTTTATAGCACAAGATATGAGTTGAAGTTTATTTTTTCTTACATGTGGTTACAAATTGATTTAGTATCATTTGTTGAAGAGTATTTTTTCTCTATTTAATTCCTTGATAAGGTCAAGGAAATTGACCTTACGCCAGTGGTTACATTTCCTTCTCATATTCCAACTTTCTATACAGCCATCCTTTCATACCACATTACCTTGGTTACAATAGATTTATATTAATCTTGAAATCAAATTTTTTAAAACATATATCAACACTTTTTATCATATAATATATTAAATTTCTGCATTCTTCCCCAGGACTCCTTCTCAATTATTTTGTCTACTTTATTTTTAATCTAAAAAATGAAATACTATGTTTCCAAATATTAGAAAACACATCTTTTAGTCCCCATTTAGGGTTTTTTTAGGTATATTATTTTTCATTTTTTTATTGTGTTATGTTAGTCATAACTAACTGTTTCTTGAGATAGGCTTGTATCGCTATATATTTTCCTCTCAGGACTGCCTTTGCTGTGTCCCAGAGATTTTGGACCATTGTGTTTTCATTATCATTTGTTTCCATGGTTTTTTTCAATTCTTCTTTAATTTCCTGGTTGACCCATTCATTCTTTAGAAGGATGCTTTTGAGTCTCCATGTATTTGTGCTCTTTCCACATTTCCTCTTGTGATTGAGTTCTAGCTTCAGAGCATTGTGGTCTGAAAACATGCAGGGAATGATCCCAATCTTTTGATACCTGTTGAGACCTGATTTATGACCCAGGATGTGATCTATTCTGGAGAATGTTCCATGGGCACTAGAGAAGAATGTGTATTCCGTTGCTTTGGGATGGAATGTTCTGAATATATCTGTGATGTCCTTCTGCTCCAGTGTGTCATTTAAGACCTTTATTTCCATGTTGATCTTTTGCTTGGATGATCTATCCATTTCAGTAAGGGGTGTGTTAAAGTCTCCTACTATTATTGTATTCTTGTCAATGTGTTTCTTTGATTTTGTTATTAATTGGTTTATATAGTTGGCTGCTCCCATGTTAGGGGCATAGATATTTAAAATTGTTAGATCTTCTTGTTGGACAGACCCTTTGAGTATGATGTAGTGTCCTTCCTCATCTCTTATTATAGTCTTTGGCTTAAAATCTAATTGATCTGATATAAGGATTGCCACCCCAGCTTTCTTCTGATGTCCATTAGCATGGTAAATTGTTTTCCACCCCCTCACTTTCAATCTGGAGGTGTCTTCAGGTCTAAAATTAGTTTCTTGTAGGCAGCATATGGATGGGTTTTGTTTTTTATCCATTCTGAAACCCTGTGTTTTTTGATTGGGGCATTTAGCCCATTTACGTTCAGGGTAACTATTGAGAGATATGAATTTAGTGCCATTGTATTGTCTGTAAGGTGACTGTTACTGTATATTGTCTCTGTTCCTTTCTGATAATATGTTTAGGGTCTCTCTTTGCTTAGAGGACCCCTTTCAATATTTCCTGTAGAGCTGGTTTGGTGTTTACAAACTCTTTCAGTTTTTGTTTTTTCCTGGAAGCTTTTTATCTCTCCTATTTTCAATGATAACCTAGCTGGATAAAGTATTCTTGGCTGCATGTTTTTCTCGTTTAGTGCTCTGAATATATCATGCCATTTCTTTCGGGCCTGCCAGGTCTCTGTGGATAAGTCTGCTGTCAATCTAATGTTTTTACCATTGTATGTTACAGACTTCTTGTCCCGTGCTGCTTTCAGGATTTTCTCTTTGTCGCTAAGACTTGTAAATTTTACTATTAGATGGCGGGGTGTGGACCGATTTCTATTGATTTTGAGGGGTGTTCTCTGCACCTCCTGGATTTTGATGCTTGTTCCCCTTGCTATATTAGGGAAATTCTCTACAATAATCCTCTCCAGTATACCTTCTGCTCCTATTTCTCTTTCTTCTTCTTCTGGAATCCCAATTATTCTAATGTTGTTTCGTCTTATGCCATCACTTATCTCTCAAATTCTCCCCTCGTGGTCCAGTAGTTGTTTGTCTCTCTTTTGCTCAGCTTCTTTATTCTCTGTCATTTGGTCTTCTATATCCCTAATTCTTTCTTCTGCCTCATTTATCTTAGCAGTAAGAGCCTCCATTTTTTATTGCACCTCATTAATACCTTTTTTTATTTCAACTTGATTAGACTTTAGTTCTTTTATTTCTCCAGAAAGGGCTTTTATTTCTCCTGACAGGGTTTCTCTAATATCTTCCATGCCTTTTTTGAGCCCGGCTAGAGCCTTGAGAATCGTCGTCCTGAATTCCAGATCTGACATATTACCAATGTCTGTATTGATTAGGTCCCTAGCCTTCGGTCCTGCCTCCTGTTCTTTTTTTTGTGGTGAGTTTTTCTGCCTTGTCATTTTGTCCAGATAAGAATCCGCTGTTCTCCTTGTTAAGTGAACTTGGTCTTGGCTGGATTTCTTGTTGATCTTCTGGGGGAGGGGCCTGTTGTAGTGATTCTCAAGTGTCTCTGCCCCAGGCGGAATTGCACCACCCTTACCAGGGGCCGGGCTAAGTAATCCTCTCAGGTTCGCTTTCGGGAGCTTTTGTTCCCTGAACACTTTCCATAGAGTTCCGGAGGACGGGAATGAAAATGGCGGCCTCCCAATCTCCGGTTCAGAGGAGCCAAGAGCTAGGGGCCCCAGTCTTCAGTGCGCCTTCAGAGAAAAGTGTTTATTCACTCCTGTCTCCCCAGCCTCCGGCCACGCTTGGAGAAAATCGTGCATAATCAGTCCCGTCTCACTGGCTTCTGGGAGTACTCCGAGCTCACCCAGCCTGTGACCAAGTGTCTCTGTCTCTGACAGAGTCCCACCTGGAGTCTCTGAACCCCATAGATCCCTGAGCTCTCCCGGGTCAGAGTCTCCCCAGATCTTGTGGGGACACCTTGCACAGAGCACCGGCCTGTGTCACAGAGCACCAGCCCGTGTCACAGACCACAGCTCTAGGAAACCTCGGCTCTGTCTCCGCAGCCGGCTTCCCCACTCTAATACCTGTGAACTGTGCGATAATCAGACACCCCCGATCCTTCTGTGACCCCGTAGGACCTGAGTCCACGCTGTCCCCGTGAGGTCTTCACCCCAGTTTAGCCTCTGGAGCGATGTCCCTCCATGGAGCAGACTTTTAAAAGTCCTGATTTTGTGCTCCGCCGCTTGCCAGGAGCCAGCCCCTCCCCCTGGGGTCTATCTTCCCGTCGTGTTGGATTCACTTCTCCGCTGGTCCTACCTTTTAGAAAGTGGTCGATTTTCTGTTTCTAGAATTGTTGTTTTTCTTCTCTTCGATCTCCTGTTGGATTTGTAGGTGTTCGGAATGGTTTGATAGGCTATCTAGCTGATCTCCTGCTGCCTGATATCATCTCAGCCTGCTACTTCTCCGCCATCTTGACTCCTCCTTCCATATTTTCTATCTCTCTTCTGATCCTTAATCTCTGTCAATGTCAATGGCCCTTCAAACCACCTGACATAGTCTTACTGTTGTACCTTTGGCATATGTTCAATATGAGTCAAAAACCCAATTAGAATTTTATAGTAAAAAGAAGGTCAATTATATGATTCTTTGTAGTAATGTTAAATGTGTTACATTACATTTTTCTTTTTTTAATTTTTTAAATTTAATTTCTTTTCAGTGTAACAGAATTCATTGTTTATACACCACACCCAGTGCTCCATGCAATATGTGCCCTCCATAATACCCACCACCAAGCTCTCCCAACTTCCCACCTCCCTCCCCTTCAAAACCCTCAGATTGTTTTTCAGAGTCCATAGTCTCTCATGGTTCATCTCCCCCTCCAATTTCCCTCAACTCTCTTCTCCTATCCATCTCCCCATTTCCTCTGTGTTATTTCTTATGCTCCACAAATAAGTGAAACCATAATAACTGACTCTGCTTGACTTATTTCACTCAGCATAATCTCTTCCAGTCCCATCCATGTTGATACAAAAGTTGGGTATTCATCCTTTCTGATGGAGGCATAATACTCCATAGTGGAAATGGACCACATCTTTCTTATCCACTCATCCATTGAAGGGCATCTTGGTTCCTTCCACAGTTTGGGAACCATGGCCATTGCTGCTATGAACATTGGGGTACAGATGGCCCTTCTTTTCACTACATCTGTATCGTTGGGGTAAATACCCCATAGTGCAATTGAAGGGTCATGGGAAGCTCTATTTTTAATCTCTTAAGGAATCTCCACACTGTTCTCCAAATTGGCTGCACCAACTTGCATTCCCACCAACAGTGTAAAAGGGTTTCCCTTTCTCCACATCCTCTCCAACACACGTTGTTTCCTGTCTTGTTAATTTCAATGAAAGTTCTCTTATAGGGGGTTCTTTAACATGCTTCAAGGATTTATACGTCTTCCAGTCTAATTTAATCCAATGGAGAAAATACAGAAAATTAAGAAATGGGAATAAATATCTACCTCTGAGACCATACTTGAATTATTTCTTATCCCTTTATATCAGTTTTTATATACCCAATATTAATATTTGTTAAATATATTTTCTTGATGATACAGGGCTGCTATTTCTACCTATGTGAAATGTTGCCTGTCAAGACAAGTGCAACTTAAACATTATTACATTGTAGGTGAACTAGGAAATGTCATAGTATATTGGGTCTTTAAGTTATTTTAAGAATCAAATTCAAAGGACTGGGTATTAGGAAGTCAATCACCACAAATTTTACACAAATAACTCATTAGCAGGAATCTGGCTGATCTTTCTGCCACACTAATGAACTCTTTTTTTTTTTTTTTTAAGGTCATCTGTGATCCCTTGAATACCAAATTTAATGATCTGTTCTTAGTCTTCAAATTAAGTATCTCTCTGAAGCATTTCATTTATCTGACCAGCTGATATTTCTTAAATATTTATTCTTCTTTGGCTTAGGAAGTGCAATCAACAACTAATTCTCTCATAAATATCCCCTCATGACTTCCTTAACCCAAATTTTTAATGATATGTCATATGGAGACAGTTGGCGAGTATCCTATTTCATTTCTGTATTACCTGTTACCCTTCTAGCTTTTCCCACTGGCAAAGAGTATATCTACTGAAAAAAAAAAGAATCTCTCATTTTATCAATCAACACATACATTGTCATATTCTGAAGAAACATGGTTTAATACAGTTCTCTCACAAATTATATAAAAATATAATAAATAGATAATAAATGGAAAAACTGGTCAGTTACATTCACTGGTGAATTATACCAAACATCTAAGGATGAAATTGCACAACTTTCTACAATCTCTTCTGGATAATTGAAGCAGAGAAACTATGTTAGATTCATTCTATGAGGCTGGCATTATCTTAATACCAAAACCAGACAAAGACATTACATGAAAACTACAAACCAGCATCTCTCATGAATATAGATGCAAAAATCATCAACAAAATATTGGGAAAACAAATTTAACATTGTAAAAAAGATTTATGCACCACGACCAAGTAGATACATCCCAGATATGTAAGATTTGTTTTATGCATACAACCAAGTAGATACATCCCAGATAGGTAAGACTTGTTCAACCTTTAAAAATCAGTTAATATATGATATGTCATTTGCAAATATCTTCTCCCATTCTGTCAGTTGTCTTTTGGTTTTGTTGACTGTTTCCTTTGCTGTGCAAAAGCTTTTGATCTTGATGAAGTCCCAATAGTTCATTTTTTCCCTTGCTTCCCTTGCCTTTGGCATTGTTCCTAGGAGGAAGTTGCTGCAGCTGAGGTTGAAGAGGTTGCTGCCTGTGTTCTCCTCAAGGATTTTGATGGATTCCTTTCTCACATTGAGGTCCTTCACCCATTTTGAGTCTATTTTCATGTGTGGTGTAAGGAATGGTCCAATTTCATTTTTCTGCATGTGGCTGTCCAATTTTCCCAACACCATTTGTTGAAGAGGCTGTCTTTTCCAAAATCTATAAAGAGCTTAGCAAACTCAACACCCAAAGAACAAATAATCCAATCAAGAAATGGGCAGAGGACATGAACAGACATTTCTGCAAAGAAGACATCCAGATGGACAACAGACACATGAAAAAGTGCTCCACGTCACTGGGCATCAGGGAAATACAAATCAAAACCACAATGAGATACCACCTCACACCAGTCAGAATGGCTAAAATGAACAAGTCAGGAAATGACAGATGCTGGCGAGGATGTGGAGAAAGGGGAACCCTCCTACACTGTTGGTGGGAATGCAAGCGGTGCAACCACTCTGGAAAACAGCATGGAGGTTCCTCAAAAAATTGAAAATAGAGCTACCTTATGACCCAGCAATTGCACTACTGGGTATTTACCCTAAAGATACAAATGTAGTGATCCGAAGGGGCACGTGCACCCGAATGTTTATAGCAGCAATGTCCACGATAGCCAAACTATGGAAAGAACCTAGATGTCCATCAACAGATTGATGGATAAAGAAGAGGTGGTATATATATACAACGGAATACTATGCAGCCATCAAAAGAAATGAAATCTTGCCATTTGCGACGACATGGATGGAACTAGAGAGTATTATGCTTAGCGAAATAAGTCAATCGGAGAAAGAGAACTATCATATGATCTACCTGATAGGAGGAAGTGGAGATGCAATGGGGGTGGGGGTTAAGGGGGTAGGAAAAGTAAAAATGAAACAAGATGGGATCGGGAGGGAGACAAACCAAGAGAGACTCTTAATGTCATAAAACAAACTGAGGGGAGTTGGGGGGAAGGCATGTTGGGATAAGGTGGTGGGGTTACATTTTATGTTTAAATAAAAAGAAAATGTATTAAAAAAATCAGTTAATATAGTCCATCACATCAACAGGCTAAAAAGGTGACATCACATGATCATGTCAATAAATGTGGGGGGGAAAATCTGACAAAAACAAATACCCACTTACGATAAAAAACTTCCAGCAAACTAGCAATAGAGAGGAAACTCCTAAACTAGATAAAAGACATCAACAAAAAAACGTACAGCGAGCATCATACTTAATGATGAAAAACTAGAAAATTTCCCAATTAAAAAAAAGTAAGGAAGTGCCCTCTGACCACTCCTTTTCAACAACATGAAAGTCCTAGCTAATCCGATAAAACAAGGAAAGGAAATAAACCATATTTAGACTGGAAAAGTAGAAACAGGGACTAGAAAATTATTATCTTGATGATATAGGGCTGCTATTTCTACCTACGTGAAATATTGCCAGTCCAAACAAATGTAACTTAAATATTATTACATTGAACATAGAAACTAGAAAATTTCCCAATAAAATCAGGAAAAGTTAAGGAAGTACAATCTGACCACTCCTTTTCAACAACTTGGAAGTCCTAGCTAATTCTATAAGACAAGAAAAGGCAATAAACTGTATTTAGACTGGAAAAGTAGAAATAAAACTGTCTAAAAGTCAAATATTATTTATTCATCTCTGAATGAAAGCATGCCTAGCACAGTGATTGCTAAGTGTAGAAAATCTTACTAACTTCAATCAACAGAAAAAATGTAAAGTTATCAATAATTTTGCCTTCACTTCACTCTATGTACCTGCAATTCTTTTCTTCTTATCTGTTTACCTCTATACTTCATTTCTTCTTCTTGGCATTTGAAAGAAATCTGTAACTTTAAAAAAAAGTAATCCAAGAATTCAATTCCTAGAACATACATATAAAAATCTATTTCAATGTCTAAAACCATAGTTAAATTTGAATTTTTATTAAAATTAGTGGACTTAAGTAGAATTAAAACAACTTTAAAAATAAAGTTATCTTGGGGCACCTGGGTGGCTCAGTGGTTAAAAGCCACTGCCTTCAGCTCAATTTGTGATGATCCCAGGGTCCTGGGATCGAACTCCGCATTGGGCTCTCTGCTCAGCCGGAAGCCTGCTTCTCTTCCTCTCTCTCTGCCTGCCTCTCTGCCTACTTGTGATCTCTCTCTGTCAAATAAATAGATAAAATCTAAAAAAAAAAAAAAAAGTTATCTTGAAAGTTAGAAAATAAAATATTTCTGCTCCCTACAAAATAAATAAATAAATACATCCATGCATAAATAAAAATAGTTAATTTTTCTTAAATTGGAAGCATTATGCAATTCCTCACATGTGTTTGACATCAAAGATGTTGACTAAATACTGTTGTAAAAAAAATTCTAAGGCAATGCTCTTCAAAACAAGTTATGATTAAATTTTACAGTCTCATCTGGTTTCCATGGCAATGAGTTAATCTGCAATTTAATTTTGTGTATTAACATTATTGCCTCATTCTTACATTTGCTAATGGAACTATAATTATCATATCAGGAAGAATATAGAAATGTGATACTATGTGATGATTTGTAATTGTGTAATATTGAAATATTAATCAAGTCAAAACTATATATATATACATATATATATACACATACATACACACACACACACACACACACACACACACACACACGAATGTTTACCAACAACTTAAAAATATTTCTCTTTTAATGTCAGTTTCAATGTCTTAACCTGCTCCACTGGATTCATTACAGGACATATTTCTAAATAAAAGAATTCTGAAAATCATAATATTCAGTCAGAGTTCTATGAAAAAGCTCATTTAACAATAAACACTGTCCTACTAACAGACTTAGTTGGGTCTGCCCAGTAGTATAATGACATCTAGAGCGGGTGCTTCCAACTCCAACTACTTAACACAACTGTTATTAAGACTGTTGACACTCTCCCCTCTCCCACCTCTTTATTTAGGTATAATTTATATATACTAAAATTCAGCCATACATGTTCTGAGTTTGGTGAACTCTAAGATCTTTATACAGTCATTTAACCACTGTCACAATGAAGATAGAGAAATCTCCATCACCTCAAATTTTTCTTCATGTCCTTTATATCACCTTAAACCAGTTAATTTTTTTGTTACCATTTTGCCCACCCCTTTCTCTTTATGATATCTCATACCCACTAATTTATAGATTATTTCTGGAACACTACTACTGTTTTCTTTAATGACTCAGCTCTTTCTCAAATCTTCATCTGGGTTTTGGCTTCCACTGAAATTGTTCTGAATAATACAACTCATATGTGACCTATTACATTCTTGTATATTGAACTCATATACAATAATCCTTCTACAGCTGAATTTTTTTTTTAAGATTTTATTTATTTATTTGAGAGACAGAGATCACAAGTAGGCAGAGAGGCAGACGGGGGAGTGGGGGGAAGGTCTCTGCTGAGCAGAAACCCAGTGCGGGGCTCAATCCCAGGATCCTGGGATCAGGACCTGAGCCGAAAGCAGAGGCTTTAAACCACTGAGCCACCCAGGCGCCCACTGAATTTGTTTTTAAATGGAGAATCATATCTTATATGTAAAGTTTAATTTTGTGTTCAACAGAAATTACTAAACTCACATAGTCACTTCAAAATTGCGGGCAGCCATTGCCTTGAGTTTAAATCTTTACTTGCAAGCACCATGTAGGTCAATAGGAATAAAGGAAAACTAAGAAAGTTTGTGTTAGAGTACAGTAACTTAAAATATATGAAAAATTGAATGTATTGCTTATAGAAACAATTTAAATATTTCTGTAGAGAAAACATCATCACTAATTTGTACTTGATATGTTAATCTTACAAAGTTGTTGTTTCAGGTCTTAAAAAATAAAACAAGATCTAAAATATTTTCATAAAAATACTAAATTAAAGGGATGCCTGGGTAGCTCAGTGGGTTAAGCCTCTGCCTTCGGCTCAGCTCATGATCTCAGGGTCCTGGGATCAAGCCCCGCATTGGGAATATCTTATCAGTAGGGAGCCTGCTTCCCCCTCCACCTCTGCCTGCCTCTCTGCCTACTTGTGATTTCTCTCTCTCTCTCTGTGTCAAATAAATAAATAAAATATTTTTTTAAAAATACTAAATTAAAAATCATAAGGTCAGAAATAAATAAAAGTAATACAATATTTTGCTGCAGATACAAAATTAAAATATTCCAATGATTGGAAATAGGTATCTAGAAATTACTTCAGTGTATATTTCCATATTTTATAATGATCATGGAAAATCTGGAGAGCCTAAACAGGAGGGGATGCAAGATGTTGAAAGTTATAGAAACATCTTCCCTTAAAAAAAAATTAAGGAAATTATTTGTCCTTTAGTAGAGGCAAGACTAAAAGAACTCTTGGTAGGTATCTTGAAATGGTTCATTGGTTCTCATGAAAATGAATAAGAAGACAAAATGTATGTTTTTTTAGAAGGATGAACTCGATCAAATAGAACAGAAGCACAATGTACAAAGAGAAATTTGTCAATATAATAGGCAAGAAATCTGTATAAAGTAGTGTTTCTTAGCTGACTCATTTGGTGCCCCTGGGACATTTGGAAATGTCTGGAGACACACTGTCACAAACCTGGACTGGGGAGAGGATAGGGTCACTGACATCTAGTGTGTAGATGCTTTAGATGCTACTATTTTTTTGTTTGTTTGTTTAAGAGAGAGAGAGAAAGAGTGAGCAGGTAGGGCCAGAGAGGAGGGACAGAGAGAATTTTAATCAGTCTCCACATTCAGTATGGAGCCTAACATGGAGTTCAATCTCACAACCCTGAGATCATGACCTGAGCCCAAATTAAGAGTTGGTCACTTAACCAACTCTGCCATCTAGGTACTCGGATACTACTATTCATTCTACAATGCACAGGCCAGCACCCCATGACAAAGAATTACCCAATCCAAACTGTCAGCAGCACCAAGATTGAGAAACCCTGGTCTAAATTGTGGAGACATCTAGGAGGAAGTTCAGCTTCCCAACAGGTCCTGAGATTACCCTTTATTATCATTACTTAAGAAGAACTCAATAGGGGTTTTTTTAGTATTATTATTGTATGGTTCTCTGCATCCTTGTAATCAAAAAACTTGCATTCTGCAATGTAAAGTAAGATATACATGTATGAGAACATGAATAATGGTACAAAAATAAAACAATAAAATCATAAATTAATTAGGAGGCTTAATAGTTCAAAGAAGAGAGTTTCTAAACACGAGGATTATACAGATTTTGGATACTCTGAATTTGAATCCTGACTATAATGTTTTCCAATTATGAGACTCAGAGATAAACTGGCTTCTGAAAAACACCATATTTTCATATGTAGAGTGAAGATCTAATTTTTTGGGTGGGTAGGAAAAGTAAGCAAATTAATTGAAACTGCTTATAAAAAATACCTGGCACATAATGGTATCTACTGTTATGATGATGACACCAAATCATTCAGAGATATTTTTATGGAGAAGATGAGATTTGAACTGGAATTATAAAATAGGTATAGACTTTAGACAGGTGAAAAAAAAGAAAAAGAATATCTTATGTGAGACCATTCTGAATGAAGAGTGCAGGCCTCCCCACCCCCATATATTATTGTCTTCTTGGAAAGGCAATAATATAATCTGTATAGGCATTTCTATTTCCTTCTCTTCTTCCAGTAATACTTATGTGGTCATTTCCATTCTGACCCAAGATGCTACATAAAATGACCTGATTTAGCAAGCAAGAAAAGATAACACAGAAATGATTTTTTGTTTGTTGCAAAATATTTTTTCTACATTTTACATGTCAATTTACTTTGGCTGCTAAAAATAAAGTGTTTTGACATTTTTAAAGTATTGTTTAAGAAATGATTTAGGTGTCAGTTATATGCTTTATTATAAGAATTAAAGAAGGACTGAGCTAATATAAAAGACATTTCATTTTTCAAGTGAATGACACTTTTATTCCAGAAACAATTAAAAAATCTGCATAGTTACCAATATTATGGTAAGTTGCTTGATGTTCTCAGTGTAGGTTTTTGGGTTTGAGTATATTTTGGATGGAGAATATGTTAAACTAAAATCTAAAATGAAGTTGTCTGTAACCCCCTCAAACATCACATAAACATCATAATTCACCTTCATCTAGAAAACAGAAATATATCTACATATATCTTAAATTGAGACAGTATAATAAAATACAAAATGAAATACCAAGTGCATTCATCTATATACAGGCAATTTTTAAAATAGTTTAGTCTCAATAATAAATATTGTTTCCCCAGAAAATAAATAAGACTGGAGAACATAAGCAATTTCTTCCAAGGTCATTCACCACAATATTTTTAAGGGTAGAACAGAAAGGCAGCCTCAGTTTGAAACAAGATTCTCAAACTTGTTGATTCTACAAATCTTATGGATTGCTTGCAGGGTCAGAGACCATAGCCCCTGGTCTAAGTGATAACATAGATAAATCAAAACCTGCCACAGTTTGTGCTTTATTTTTTAGCATTTTGCTTTCAAAAATCCACAATGTTATAGCATATTATTTTTTTCTTCTGTACAGTTTTCATTCTCTATTATCCACATGAATGAAAACTGAAAAATCTTTAAAATCCTATTAATACTTTGACAAGTTTAACATTTTCAAAAGTATTTTAACAGAAAAATATATCATAAATGATGAAATCATGAGAGTGAACATAAGGCAAATAAATACATAAAAAGGAAGGCTCTGTGAGTCAAATAACTGAATGGTGACTTAAGAGAGCATAGGGAGGTGAGCATTATGTTATACATGTGTATTGATATGCATCTTTTATGTATTAATTTTGAGGGAAACTGCCTATATTTCCTCTTTTAGTTCTACAGAACGGTTGAATCACAAATGTCTTTCTGCTTTAAATGGTCTCATGATATTTTGAGAGAACAGTCAAAATTGATTTTAGTGCTCTGTCAACATAGCTGTAGTTGAGAAATAGAGTAGAAAATGCATATAAATTAGGTTATTTTGCAAATTGGTAACATCTTCAATATTATATTCCCCTTCTTAATGGATTTAAATTAGAAACACTAATGACTATGTTAGCATATTTTGTGCTCAGTAGGAGACATGATAGAAGGGTTCTTTGGGTACATTTGGAGAGATATAAACAGTTGAATATCATCAGTGTCAAAATCAAAATAATATTTCACTGAAAATATGGACTTTTAAAGAAATGTTGAATGCATCTCAGAGAATTTTAAATAAATGTATGGATGATTGCTGAAATGAAGAACTTATTGAAAAGCATAATTTTCCATCCACTAACTTAAAGTTAAAAAAATGACTTTTCTTCTGTGCATCATTCTCAAATGAGCTCTGCCCTGTGTTAGAAAAATATTATCCTACACATATTTATTCAACAGGTCTTTGGCATAAGGTCTTTAATATTATTTTAGTAGAGATGATTTGCTTATATTTATTCCTTTGCTTTCTTTTGTATGATCATTTTTATATTTGAAAACTAGAATATGAGCTGGCGGAGTTAAGGCATATTTTGTTATTCTATGAGAATTATTATAAACTAGGAGTCATGGCATGCACAAACAGGGGAATTTCACACAACATAAATACTGCAAACACAGCTAAGGGGACTAGAGCTGGGAATAGGAAAACCAGAAACTGAAGCTTCTCTCTTCCTCAATGACCACATGATCTTCATTTCCACTTCTCTAGCCAGGTCTGTGGGCATTTTCCTTTTTCCTTCCCCCCTCCCTTTCTTCCCCTGCAAGATAGTTTCCTCCATCTGAATACTACAGACCTTAGACATCCAGTCATCATGTTTTTACAAACTCAATTCAGCACTAACCACCCAGTGTTCTGGTTTACCATAGGTACACAACAGGGAAGTGCCTAACAGGGAAATCATCTACCTGCATCAGCTGTCTGTCTTCCTCAGGGTTGTATGCTTAAATCTGATCTGCTCAACTGATGTGACCACTAATACTGTGTCATGAAGTAAAATCCTCATTCACTGAAGAAGTATTTATATTTACTAGTTGATACACACTGTGCCTAATGCAGAAAAGATCTTGTGAACTATATGGTTTAGTGGAACAGAGATGGTTTTTCAAATAACCACAATAATTAAAGTATAATTATGCACTGTAAGAAAGTTTTCTGTGAGAAAAGTATGCATTCTATAAGAGCGTACAACAAAGGAAGTTCATCTAGAATGGGAGGTCACAAAAATTTTTCTGAGAAAGTGAAGTTAGTGATGTCATTGGAAGAATTAATATTAGTTAACCAAGTTAAAGAAGAAAAATAAAATGAGAACAGAATTCCTGAGAAAGAAAAATCATGTGAAAAATTCCTGTAGTAGAAGAGAGGACAGTACACCCAGCATATTGTGAGAAGGCATCAATATCTGCAGAAGAGAGAGCAAGAATATGACTGGACATAATTATAGTCAATAAATTTATCTCTAAAAGAACAAATGTGTATATAAGAACTGTCAAAATAAAATGACTGAACAAGGTTATGTTCCACCTTAGAATTAGAAGACAATGCTAGAGATGGAAAAAGAGAACATTTAACTTAACTAACGTGTCTGCAATACCTAAATTTCTAGGATTAAAGCTGCTCATATTATGGGTTGAATTTTGTCACCTACAAAATATATGTTGAGGTCTGAACCCTCCAATATTTCAGAATACTTACTTGGAAATAGGTCTTTACGGGGGGGGGGGGATCAAGTTAAAATGAAGTCACTGGAGTAGGCCCTAGTAAAATATGACTGGTGTTCTTATAAAAGGAGGAATCTGGACCTGAGACAGACATATATAGGGATGATGATGTAAAGACACACAGGAAGAAGATGGCCATGTTACTGGAGTGTTACATCTAAAAACCAAGTAATGTCTAGTCATCAAATCAACCACCAGAAGCTAGAAAAAGACAAAGATCTTTTCTCTAGAGTTTCCCAGGGGGACATGCCCTACTGACAGCTCAGTTTTGGACTTCTGGCCTCCAGAACTGTGAGACAAGAAATTTCTGTTGCTTGGAGCCACCCAATTTGTGGCATTTTGTTAGAGTGCCCTAGGAAACAAATTCAAGCCATAATCCTGGAAGGGATTTATCTGATGTTTCTGAAGATTCAGCTTTTAACTTTGCTATTATTGTTATGGTGCCTAAAACATTTAATGTAATATGATACTTCAGATTTTATATCTTCAATGGGTCACTGGTTTTACTTATCTATTCATAGCTTAAGATTCCAGGTTACAAAAAGTCTAGTTTTCTTATTACTACCATTATTTTAAATAAATGCACTAATTTGAAATCGATTTGAAAGACATGTAAAAGAGATTTAGGCCAAATAGAAGTCACTAGACTTCAAGTTAAAGATAGTCTGGTAGGCAGAATTCTGAGATGGTCCCCAAAATATCTGCCCCCCGAGATACATTCTTGTATAAACTTCTCTTATTAATGGAAGTTGTGAATGTGAGGGAATTTCATTCTTGTGACTAGGTTACAATATATGGTAGATATAAAGAGATTTTACACATGTAATTAGGTTCCTGGTAAGTCGATTTGGATTTATTAAAATAAAGATTGTCTTGGGTGTGGCCAGGCCAAATTAGGTGAACCTTATAAAAAAGGGTCCAGGTGTTCCCTGGAGGAAGAGATTTGAAGTAAAAGTTTCCTTGTTGGCCTTGAAGAAGCAAGCAGCCATGCTGTGAACTGCTTGCTCATGGAGGGAGTCTTATAGCAAGGACCTACAAATGACCTCTAGAAGCTGAGAGCAGTATCCAGATGACAGCCAGCAAGGAAACAATTACACTTGGAAGTTTGCTATTATTGTTAGTGTGTTAGTGTGCTTAAAACATCTGAGGTCATAGGACACATGAGATTTTATATTTCAGAAGGTATAGATTTTATACCTTCCATAAGGTATGAAATTTATTTTGTATTCATAGAAATCTAACACTTTCTACATATATTGTCCTTTTATATTTTTGAACATTCTGAATAAACTTGTTTCCCCTTCTTCTGAAACTGTTCTATTGTTTTAATTTCATCTAGAGTAAGCCTATCATAAAATGGTTCATTTTATCAGCAGTCCTTCTTAACATTTATATTCATCACTTGTTTTAAATGTGGTTTGCAGATTCCTTATGATTCATTCCTTCTCTTTCTCCTCTCATCTCTCATTTTTCTATCTTTAGCTCTTCTCTACCCCATAACCAGCCATTTTGTTGGTTTCTTCAGCCAGCTACTCAAAGATCAGTTTAAACCTTGGACTTTTATTAGCATTTACAAGGTCCTACAACAAAAAAGCAACAAGTGTAAATTGCCAAATCAAACCCAAGACAGTAGGGAGATTTATTTCCTTTCTGGTGACTATTCTGTGTACACATCCCTCCCTAAGTCTGCAATTTTATTAATTTTGAGTCCCCAGGCAGTGTTTAGCTCTATGTCATCACGTGATTTGCAGTAGTGGGATTAGCTCCAGTTCTTTACCTTCTGTGGAGCAAATGTTCATCCTTTAATTCACAGGAATAAATTTTCCAACTGCCTCTGTCTGCTTCCAGACCAACAGTACACCAAGCCTGAAGATGTACTCTTTCTCACTACTTTACATTTCTCTTCCTACATGTTCATCTCACCTCTGTATGTTTCAAGCAGAGAAAATAGATCAAAGAATGACTACTTCATTCTCTTTAGGCTGGAGGTCTAGAAATAGAATCTTTGAGCTACTGTTCTTTTTTTAGTTTATTCTTTATGCTGTTATTAGTAAAGAAAGCACAGATAGATAGGGAGGAGTGAGAAAAAGAGTTTTGAGAGAAACTAATTTTGTAGTGCCTAATGAATTATGTCTGAATGGAATATGAGAGAAAGAGTGAACTCATTTTGATATTCTTAGCTATGCCAGGGATGAAATAACACATAAATTACTCATTTGTTAGGCGCTGTCAGCATGCATACCTTATAGTTACCAGTTGAGGAAGACAAAATGTCAGGACAGGCATAGATAGATGGATGGGTGGGTGGATGGATGAATGGATTGATGGGTGGAAGGATAGGTGGATGGGTGGGTGGACAGACTGATAGAGAAATCTACCCATAGAAATCAGCAATCATTCTCCTGGGTATTTACCCAAAGGAACTGAAAAGCTATGTTCTCATTAAAAGCTGCATACTGGTGCTTATAGCAGCTTTATTCATAATTTCCCAAACTGAAAAGTAACCAAGATCTCCTTAAGTAGGTGAATGGATATATAACTGTGGTATACATAGACTTTGGAATATTATTCAGTGCTAAAAAGAAATGATCTATCAAATGACGAAAAGAAGTAGAGGAAACTGAAATGCATACTACTAAGTGAAAGAAGCCAATCTGGAAAGGCTACATAATTATAATTCCAAATATATGACATTCCAGAAAAGCCAAAACTATAGAAACAGTAAAAAGATCAGTAGTTGCCAGGGTTTAGGGAGGTGGAAGATAAAGAGGCAGAGCAAAAAGGATTTCAGAGCAGTAAAATTATTTCATATCACACTATAACAGTAGATATATATTGTTATTCATTTATCATAACCCATAGAATGTACATCAATACCTAGAGTGAATTTTAATGTTAACTATGGAATTTGGGTGATGATGATGTGTCAGTGTAGGTTCATCAAATATAACAATGTATCACTCTGGTAGGTGATGTTGATAACAGGAAAATTATGCATGTGTGGAGGCAGAAATATATGGGAACTCTTTGTAATTTGCACTCCATTTTGCTATACACCTAAAACAATTCTAAAAAGTAGTCTATTTTAAAAGTACATAAAATTTGTCATTTTTATCTTTTGCCTTTTATCTTTAGTTATAATAGTATTGCTGAATATATGAAGATTTTTAGCCAAGTCTTCACAATTTCTAAAAAATCTTTTTCTGCTGAGGTGTATTTGTCCCCAGAGAGAGAGCAAATGTCTGTATGTTGAAAAGTAAGGGTCTTATTTGGGAAGATTCATTCAGGTTTTTGGGAGAAGAGAGCAAAATGTCAGCTTCATATCCTGAGAGAAATGGAAGATGAATTGGATTAAACTGAAAAAAATTGTGGAGTGTAAGAGTTTGCCAATCTTTCACCCCTAGGAAAATGGTAGTATTTTCTAGAATTTGCCTTGAATTAATTCCAATGCTCATAAAGGAGGTGACAGAAATTTTGAAGAACTGAATTATCACAATCCATTATAAAGACATAATAAGGTTAGCAGAAAATCCTCAAGAGATGGTCCAAATTTTGCTTGATTTGTAAATTCCTAAGGTAAGAAGTGCCATTGTATTTCATTTCCCACAAATGATAATATGCCTCTGATAGAGCATGAGCTATCAGTACTTACCCTGCAAGTATTTATGAAGCAAGGAGACTTGAAATGTTGATAGTCAGCAAGGCTTATTGGGGTCAAGACCAGTGTGATGAACCAGAACTGCCATATGCATTTATTTCAAGCAAGATGTAGTTTGGAGTAAAGATTGAGTATTCCCATGAAATTGATGGCCTGAGGAAAAACCCACAGTCAGAAGCCCTCAAAATAGCAACTAGCTGTGCAAAATGTGAGAAAGACAACTACTACAGTTATTATTACAGTAATCCCTAAGGTTCTTAGTCCTATTCAAATCCTTGCCTCTCACTCATTATCACTTCATTTAAATATTTCCAAACATAATATACTAAAAGACACCGGAAATACCTTTTAATTTACTTCTCAACTTTCTCTATTACTTTTCATTCCCACCATCCTCATTTTCCTTTTCTCAAACTTACACACTTGGTAAAGTGTGTGCTATTTATCACTATCAGTGAAGAGTAAGAGCATTATTTCTAAAGGCCATGCCTTAAGACAACAAGGAGGAAGATGAAGTCAGCATCAGCATCATGGCAGGACAGGTCAGTTCTCAGAGTCTCAGGCCTGTGGGCAAGAGCCCAGGATCCACAACACTACTGCTTACACATATTTAAATAAATTTAAAAAGATTTTACTTCACAGAAAATAAACTTAACTATCATAGGAAAACCATAGATTTTTAAGATATACTTTGCTTTCTAGAGAGAAGCACAGGTTAATTTAGGTGTGAGTGAAATTTTCCTTTATATCTATAGCCAACATTCAACACTGATCCCAGAAGAAGCCACATGGTCTTAGCTAGTTGTTTTTTGCTTTCAATGATCATTTTTGGGGGGTGACAAGTAACTCTAAGATATCCAAGTCAGTCAAAATCCTGAGGCAACACAGAATGGAATATCTGATAATACCTAGCTTTAAAAAGAAAATGGTTGATGTCTTGTGGAAAATATATTAACATATGAAATACTCAATAGCCGTATTTTGGGAATGACTGCTGTACTAAAGAGTGCAGGCATAGAACATTTCTATTAATGCAAAGAGTTTTGCTGGGTAGTCTTGGAGAGTGCTGGTGGTATTGTTTCTACTTTGTAAATGGGGAAATGAATTTATGGAATATAATCCACTTTGGAGGAAAGAGATCAATAATAAAGGGTGTCTCAGGAATTAGGCAAAATTTGATCTGCTTTCTGTGACCTGCTCTTCACTATAGATCAGGTGAGACACCGCACTATAAATGAAGTGTGAAACTGCAAATTTTTACAGGAACTAGACAGGTAAAACAGTGGGAAGAGATTTGTGGTAAAGCCTTTGGTCAATAGGACTATGTCTTTTTAGCCAAAACCATTATGAACAAATTTAAAGATAATCTCACTATCCTAACTCAACAAAACACATCTGCTGGCCTCAACTGAGGTCTCTTGTTTATATATTAATTCAGTTCCATGGGATTTTTAAGGGATATTGGCAAAGAGTAGGTTACTATAAGTAGTGGAAAAGTTAGAGAAGTTAGAGAAGTCAGATTGTGTTATTCAATCTGTAGGTGAGATTAATCTGAATTGTATTTTTAAACAAAAATTGTAAAATTTTGTAAAAAATATGACAGGATTGTATTTTAAACAAAAATTGTAAAAGAAATTATATAGGTGAAACAAATTTTTAAATGAGGTGCAAAGTTTTTCTTAGAAAGTAGATTATGGGGGCGCCTGGATGGCTCAGTGGGTTAAAGCCGCTGCCTTCGGCTCAGGTCATGATCCTAGGGTCATGAGATCGAGCCCCACATTGGGCTCTCTGCTCAGCGAGGAGCCTGCTTCCTCCTCTCTCTCTCTCTCCCTGCCTCTCTGCCTACTTGTGATCTCTGTCTGTCAAATAAATAAATAAAATATTTTTTAAAAAGGTAGATTACATTAGGATTCAGCCTGTGGTGGGGAGAAGTAAAGGACAATCAAAGAATTCAACTCATATTGGCTAAAGTGCAAATAAAAAACTTTCAAATGAAAAAAAAAAAAAAAAACAACTTTCAAATGGTTTTTTATACCCCAGCAGCTCTCCATCACCACAGCAATGAACTACTCTCTGTTTAAAGAAAGATTTCACCTTCAATACTGTGTAAAACATACACACATATTAATATATTTAAGAGTGTAATTTAGGGCACCCTGGTGGCTCAATCTATAAGGACCTCCCTTCAGCTCAGGTCATGATCCCAGGGTCTTGGGATCAAGCCCCACATAGGGCTCCCTGCTCATCAGGGAGCCTGCTTCTCCCACGGCTCCTCCCCTGCCCTTGAGCTCTTGTTCTCTCACTCACTCTCTCTCAAATAAATAAAACCTTTTTTAAAAAGTGTAATTTAAAGTGATAATCATGGTATGCATTGCTATGATATTCTTCTGCCTTTACATCCTGTATTACTTGATATAAAAAAAAAAAATGTCCTCACTGCTTATCTGATTCTGGGGCAACCACTTGAAAAAATTTGGACATAGAAAAGAACACTGAACCTGTAAGGGAAAATAACTTCAACTCCACAAATGAAACATGGAAAATTAGAAATTAGGTGCTAATAAAAAGAAATGAAAAATTGACCCTCCCCCCGCCAAAAAAAAAGTTTTGTGGTGCAAACTCCCATTTCTAAATTAGCTCCACATGAGAATAAATTATTTTGTAATTTTCCCAATTCCCTTTTTTGACCCATATTAGTATTTTTAAGTACTTTCACCATTTCCCGAGAATCACATTGTGGTGATTGTTGAAATGTTTTTTCCAAGGAGTGTCAAGGAAAACCTGAGGAGAGAGAATTATAATATTTTACCTTTTTAAAAATCTATATTTACTATAATTACTTGTTTTGCTTCAAAACATATTCATTCTCAAAATGAATTCTAATTCCTCTATTTATTTTTGGATTAATGATATCTTGAGGAATTTCCCTAATTCACCCTTTTTTCCTAATTTCTTTTTCACCAGTATCTCTGAAATATATACAAAATAGAGAGATGATGAAATGACTGGGCAGGTTTTATGTACCAAAGCCTTTCACCACAAATGTAGTAGTGAGTTAGTTATTCTGGATAATTTACTCTTAGAAACTTTCAGCTAGTTTCCTTCCAGCGCAGGTCAAGGGGTGCAATTAAATGGAGTTCAATGTTCTTAAGGATTATCTCTAACTCCTGTTAACAGAGCCATAGGTGGCAAATCTTGACAATCATTGTTCCCTACATACAAGTCAGAATGCCAGCCTTACCTTTGATGTCTAAAACTGCTGTGGCTTGAGATGAAAGGGCATAGTCACTACACATCCCAGCTCTTTATTCTAGCTCCTTTGCCTCTATCCAAGTTAGAACCTAACATTGGGTCCCTGCTTCATCCTTTATCTCCCTATTTGCTAATTACAAATAAGTATAGATTTGAAGTCATTAACTCAAGATGATGAGAGAACATATAACGAAGCCAGAGTACAAGTATCTCTATTCCAGTGTTGTACTCATTAGCTTTGTTATGGCTATTATTCTGGTCTTACACTCTTATTGTGTCTATACTTGTCATTATAAGCCTATTTGACTTCATTGATACTACTCTTTATTCTCGACCTTAAAAGCCTTAAAAAATAGTATGCTTTCTCATGTCTCAAATATTTAACCAGATTCTGATAATTTTAGCTTGCTTTTGAACAATGGAATTGGTAAAATTCCTTGTTGTTATTCTATCTCCCTAGGGTTCATAACCCAGAAATTGTTATTCTTGGTCATAACTGGAGTCAAATTTTTAACTGTAATAGAAATGGGGAACACTAGGGGCACCTGGGTGGCTCAGTGGGTTAAGCCTCTGCCTTCAGCTCAGGTCATGATCTTGGGGTCCTGGGATCGAGCCCCGCATCGGGCTCTCTGCTCAGCAGGGAGCCTGCTTCCCCCTCTCTCTGCCTGCCTCTCTGCCTACTTGTGATCTCTCTCTGTCTGTCTCAAAAAAATAAATAAAATGTTTTTTAAAAAAAGAAAGAAATGGGGAACACTATTCTGGAGTCTTCACAAACTCCAGAATATAATCTCAAATCTTTTAATTTCTTTGTTCTAAATAAATAGGTATAAGGTAATTCTCATTTTTCATTTCCTTATGAGTAGAATAAAAAAAATCCAGTTACAAATTATTTTCCCCTGGTCATGTGTTTAATTGATTTAATAATCCATGCATTCATCCACATAGAGATTACATTATATGCTAGTGATAAACACTAACCAAAAATAAATAGTTTTTGATCATAATAAAACCCTTTCAACTACTGTAAGATTTCTCTCTTTCAGTCTCCCTCTCCCCTCAACCCCATGGTTAATATCTTCATATAGCTACCACGTGTTTTTTAACACAGTGTCTGGGTCTCAAAGGTATTTCAAAACAACAGGTCTCAATGTATGTATGTTTATCAAGTAGCTGTTTGCAGTGTGAGAGAGAACTATATAAGTGCATAAATAACAACAGGCATGAGGGTCACTTCAACAACAAAAAATTCACTTTAAAAAGAAAAAAATATCAGGGGTTCTTGGAGGATCTTTATGATGATATAACATAGTTTTAATAAAATAAATGATATAAATTAATATTTTCAATAATTATACAGGACATTATCAAATGAAATTCCATATTTCAGTTCACCTCAACCTTACTCTTCATGTGGACACAACCATCTCTATACATTAAATCCTTCCTTTATCCTTCCCACATTTTTAATATAAGCTTTGGGAAATTTTCTAGATAATTTACATTCTAAATGTGTTTTTACCTTTTTCATATTTTTATTTGCTGAAATCAATAAATATTAGCAATGCAGCAAGGTAGCTTATGTTGGAAAAGGTAAAAGTATAATTGTGTTTGTGTCTATTTCTACTCAAAGAAAATATTATATCTTAATTTTCCAGACTTTTCTACTACCATAGGTTGGGTTTTAGTTTCTTATAAAGCTGCAAAAAATAAAACTTTCCATGATATTAAAACACACACAATTTTATGCATACAACTTAGACGTTCCTTTGAGCAGAGATATGATATATCTTAATGTCAAAATTGTTGTTTGAAATCACACATCATTCTAAATGAATGCCACAGCTAGCTGCAAGATAAAAATTTAAAGAAGACATTACAATTTGAGACACATTTTAAGTGAGGCATGATAATGGTGTTGGAAGCAATGCAATTTCACATTTGAGTCAAATAACAGCTCTACAGCATGCAGATGTAAGAACAAATCTCAACATAAGCTCACAAAGACATAAAAGAATCCCAAACATTTTAAAAATGCTACCTGTCTTTCTAATTATGATTACCAATAGTTTGGAGTTTTTTTGCCAGAAAATAGAAATCTGTTTTGTTTTTCAAAGAAATCACTGAAAGTCTATTAAAAAAAAACAATGTTTTATATTATTAAAGAAAATATCAACTAGAGATACTACATGTTGTGCAAAACTGTAATGGATAATCAGTAAATCACCTATAAAATCAATATTTCATAATAGAATGGATCTCTTCTCTGTTACTTGCAGTATCAAATTAGCCTGTTTTATTTTCTCCTCTTTTGTTAATGTAAACTCAGAATGGAAAAGACAGAAAAAGACAAAATTATAAATACTTCTTTGATGAGTTTATACAAAGTGAGTATATCCTTAAAAAATCACCCACACCAAAAAATAGAATAATTTCTAGAAACAAATTTCTCCTCACTCTTCCACTCATTCACTAATGTACCTTGATATAGTTAATCATCATCTATTATCATATGGATTTGGTTTTGCCTACTGTGGAAAGCCATATAAATAGAGTTTATATTCGGCTATTACTTCTTTCACTCCCAGTTATGTTTGTGATATCCATTTGTGTTGTTGTATGTACTAGAAATTTATTCACTTTCATTTCTATGTAGTATTCCATTGTATAAAGATATCAGATTTTATTAACCCATTTTACTGTGGATGGACTTTTGGATTATTTCTATTTGGGGGCTCTTACAATTAACAGTGCTAACAAGATTACCATTAATGCCATTTGCTGCAAATAACTTCATACAAATCAGGAAAAAAAAGACACAAGTCAATTTAAAAATGTGGAAGGAAATCTTGAATAGTTACAAGTAAAATTTCCAAATAGCCTAACCATGTAAAAGTGTTCAAAATAGTCATTAGGAAAATATAAATTAAGTTACAACAAGATACCAAAACACACCCTACAGAATGATATAAAATAGAAATTGATGGTGAATATTGACAAGGATGATGAGCAATAAGAAGGTCCACATTGTTAGCGATTGTATAATTTAGTATAGTACTTAACTTTAGGGAAATTGTTTAATAGTACCTAATAAATATCAACAAATGCACAATATAACTCCCAGAAAATTCACTTCAATGTAAATTCTCCAAAGAAATATGTTCAACATAAAACATACAGAAATGTGTCTGTTCTTTAAAATGATCACATTGATTCTTGCAGGATATTTCAGATGGTTATAATATTCTAGATTGATATGTTTTCTTTCACTACATTACATATGCCTTTATCTTCCGTATCCATATTCTATTTTGAAAAGTCAATAATTATTCATGTTGGTTTTTTAAAGTAAACCATATCTTTTCCTCCTCTGTAAGTTGTTGATTTAGTTTTTAGTAATAATATATCAACTTATAAAGACTTTTCTTCCCAGGCAATAACTCTTCAAATATTGCTTCATTCTTTCTCCCTTCTCCTTCTGGTACTCCAAACTACACACATAGTAGAAACTTCACAATGCCCCAGATGTCCTGTACTTTCTTTATTCAACAATGCATGTTTTCCTCTTATCATCATTTCATACACAAATATTCCTCACATTATTTACTAAACTGTCCATTTTTTTCCCTTCAAAGGTTTCCTTCATACTTCTTTGCAGGTAAGCCACACCTCTCTTAGTCAAAGCAGCAACTGGTCTGCTGTAAAGTTGCCACTTCTGGACATTTCATATAAATGTAATCATATAACCTGTAGTCTTTTGTGGTTGATTGTCTTCCTTCACTTAACATAAAATTTTTGAGGTCTATCACTGTTGTGCTATGTAAGTAACTCACTCATTATTTCTTAATAGTATTCTATTGTATTGACATAAACACTTCACTTATCCTTTTACCTGTTAATAAATATTTGAATTGTTTCCATTTCCTTTTTCTTTTTCTTTCTTTTTTTTTTTTTTTTTGAGAGAAAGAGTGTGAAAGGGTGGGAGATGGGCAGAGGAAGAGGAAGACAAAGAGAATCTCCATGTTGTGCATGGAACCTGATGAGGGGCTCAGTCTCAAATCTGTGAGATCATGACCTGAGCCAAAATCAGGAGTTGGATGCTGAACTGACTGAGCCACTAAGGCATCCCTCCACTTCTTATTTTATTAATTTTTCTTAAGAAATACTTAGGAATGAAATTCTGGGGTTAATGTTAAATTCATTTTCAACTTTTTAAGAAATTACTAAACTTTTTTCTGAAATGTCTGTTTACATTTACACCAGAAATGCATGAGAGTTTCAGTTTTTATCAATTTTTACAACGCTTACTATTGTCTCTTTGATTTAAGCCACATATTAAGCCACATATTAAGTCATATTAGGCAATCATTAACTATTGGATAAATAAAGGATAAATAAATACATGCATTAATAAATTCTATGAGACAAATGTAAGCTTGATAAAAAAATTTACAAAAAAATACTTTTATTTATGACTCTACTTGTAAAAATCCTGATTATAGTATGATAAACTAAGAAGTGCATACAAAGCGCAACATGTGATCAGGCAAGATCATCCCAGTAATTCAAGGGTAATCCAACATTAAATAACATTCTTTAACTAATCTGGGTGTACATAAATAACACCACCACCTTGGTTAAGAATTCATGATAAACCCGACAAATACATCAACTTAAAAATGGTTGTCATATTCTTTTTTTTTTAAAGATTTTATTTATTTATTTATTTGACAGAGAGAGAGAGCATGAAAGAGGGAATACAGGTAGGGGGAGTGGGAGAGGGAGAAGCAGGCTTCCCGCTTAGCAGGGAGCTGGATGTGGGGCTTGATCCCAGGACTCTGTGATCATGACCTGAGCTGAGGGCAGACTCTTAAGGACTGAGCCACCCAGGTGCCCCCAGTTGTCATATTCTTATAGGCAGTGTCAAAGAAAAGGAGATACAGTTTTATCAAAGGAAAAAAAATTATAATTTTATGCATGTTCCTTAATCTTAAGTAAGTCTCCACTGTTCTCTCAAACTCTTTAATTCTAAACTTTCATTTAAACTGAAACCTTAAAGTGGACTCCCTACATAACAATTATTTAATTCTGCTTGTATCACATTTGACAAATTTTTAAACAGCTATAACTTAGGTAACAAAAAATATTAGGCCATATTCAGTCACTTGGAGCACACAGTTTTGCTATGACAATATTTTTCACAAGTACATTTGGAAATGAATATGTGAATATAGTATAATTGACATTTTAACAAATCCTGGAAATGTTCACATACAATTATGTCAGGGGTCCACAAGACCACCCTCAGACTCCATGATTCGTTAGAAGGACTTATGGGACACAAACTATTATACCCATGGTTATGGTTTATTTTCAGTGAAACAATACAGATTAAAGTCAGCAAAGTGAAAAGACATGTGAGGTCCAAGAGAAGCCAGTCATACTCCTCTAGGTGTCCCCTCCCAGTGGAATAAACACAGGGACATACATTTCTCTCAGCAGTGTTGTATGGTTACACATGCAAAAGTCTTCTAACCAGGAAACCTTGATGTCTAGGAGTTTTACTGGGTTCAGTCATGTAGGCATTCAACACCCATGTGATTGACCTCAGTTACTAAGAGTCCAGGCATCCTACCTCAGAGAAAAAAGCAGGCATTCACTACAAATCATATTGCTAGAATAAACTTTTCTAGTCAGATTGATACAACATAGCCAAAGGATGTGGGCATATAAAAACCCTCTTATCAAGCATAATATTCCAAGGGATCAGAAGTTATCTCCAAGAAGCTGACTAAGGAATAGTCCAGGATTTTATAATATTCAATGTTAGGTACATGTTAGTTTTATTAGAGGTTCCACTGGGCTCAAATAAGTACAAATATCAAATCGTAGAACAAACAAACCTTTTCTTTTTTCTGAGCTTCTTCAAAATTTAATGATGTGAAAAAGTATTAAAAATAACAAATTATGAAAAGTCCTTACATAACTACTTACTAGAGACTAAAAACAATTATAATCATTGTTTCACAGACATATTCCAAACACAGTTTAGAAAAGAGATGCCCCTTTGTTTGCCATCATCACTAAAACTTTATGATTTTTTTAAAATGAGAAATTTTTTAGAGCAGTTTTGGATTCAAAGTAAAGTTTATAGATTTCTCATATGTTCCCTGCCCCCACACATGTATGGTTTCTTTTCCCATCGATATCTTTGATCAGAATGTTACACTTATTATAGCTGATGAACCTACATTGGCACATCATTATCACCCAAAGTTCATAGTTCACCTTTGGATTCACTACTGGTATTGTACATTCTATGGCTTTAGACAAATGTATAAGGATATGTATCCATCGTTACAGCATCATACAGAATAGATCCATAGCCCCAAAAATTCCCCGTGCTCCCTTTATCTCTCTGCAGTAACCCCCGGGGAACCACAGATCTTTTTATTGTCTCCATAGTTTTGTCTTTTCCAGAATGTCATATAGTTAGAATTATATACTCTGTGGACTTTCCAGACTGGTTTCTTTTTTTTAGTAACATGCCTTTAAGTTTCTTCTATGGCTTTTCATAGCCTGGTAACTCATTTATTTTTAGCACTGAATAATATTTCACTATCTCAGTGTACCATAATTTATTCACCTACTGAAGGACATCTTGATTGCTTCCAAGTTTGGATAATTATAAATAAAGCTGTTATAAATTTCCATGTGCAGATTTTTGTGTGGACATGAGCTTTCAACTCCTTTGGGTGAATAAACACCAAGGAACATGATTGCTAGGTCATATGTTAAGAGTATGTTTACTTTTATAAGAAACTTCCCAATTGTCCTTGAATTTGGTTGCAACATTCTTTGTTCCCACTAGCTATAAATGAGAGTTCCTGTTGTCCCATACACTCACTAGAATTGGTATATCAGTGTCCTAGATTTTGATAATTTTAATACATTTGTAGTGATATCTCATTGTTGTTTTAATTTGTATTCCTAATAGTAAATGATGTTGAGCAAGTTTGCATATGCTTATTTGCCATCTGTGTATCTTCTTTGGTGAAGTGGCTAGTAAGATCTTTGGCCCATTTGCTTTAAAATATTTTTTTGATTTTCATATAATTGACAGACAAAGTCACACTATTTTCAGATGTGCAACATAACGATTAACCTTTGAGTCATTTTTAATCCAGTTATTAATTTTCTTATTTTAGCATTTTTGCATTTTTATATATTTTGTATATTTTTAGCAGTTTAGCATTTTTGTATTTTTAGCATTTTTGTATATTTTGGATAATAGTCATTAAATTTAAAGATTTTATTTATTTATTTACTTGAGAGAGAGAGAGCACAAGCCATTTGGGGGGGGTGGAAAAACAAAAGCAGAAGGAGAAGCAGATTCCCCACTGAGCCTGGGTCCCAACGCAGGGCTCTTCTCAGGACCCTGGGATCATGACTTTAGTAAAAGACAGCTGCTTAACCAACTGAGCCACCCAGGCACCATGGATAGTATTCTTTTATTAGGCATGTCTTTCGTAAATAATTTTCCTGAATCTGCAGAACCTCTTTGTCATCACTGTGAATGTTCTAAATTGTAAGTACTTTTCAATATCATAAAATGGGATGGAAAAATAAGTCTTTTAAATATTGGAAAGGAATAAATAGTCATTATAATACAAAAGTCTACATAAAAACACAAGATACTAGTTGAAAAAGTGTTCAATCTTATAAGGCATTTCAGCTTATAAACCCATTAATTTTCTTATTCATCAGTACTAATAGAAAAATGCTGAAAGAAAAAAATCTAAGACTGTAGGAGGAGGTACAGAGGAGGATGATTACAAAGGCAATAAAAGCCTATAAAAGACCTAGCAATAAATCTTTTTTGAAATGTCCAAGCCAAGAATTAGTAATAATGCATAATAAAGAACACATTAAGGATAGGAATAATGTAAATATATGTAAAAGTAATGCTGAAGTATTTAGTATAATAAGTCTATTTTTCACATTTTGAAAAAATGTCAAATAAGTCATTTGGAATAAACTTCTATTTATCTGGAAGAGAGCGTATACAAAAAGGAATAAAGACACATTAAAAAAAAACTAGTGATTCCTAATTTACCAAGTTATCAAAGTTAATGAAAAGTGTAAGTCTTCAAAAGGAAAGCACTTATAAAATGCTCACCCAAATAAAGGAAAAACATTCTTATTTATCAGTTATCAAAATGTTCTCATAGCAATGCTTAATAAAACCTTATGATATTGCTGCTAGAGTATGAATACAGGAAAAATGTAATATAATAGATAACCCTATTAAAACTATGAGGTATAGGGACGCCTGGGTGGCTCAGTTGGTTAAGCAGTTGCCTTCGGCTCAGGTCATGATCCCAGCGTCCTGGGATAGAGTCCTACATCGGGCTCCTTGCTCGGCAGTGAGCCTGCTTCTCCCTCTGCCTCTGCCTGCCACTCTGTCTGCCTGTACTCGCTCCTGCGCTCTCTATCTGACAAATTAAAAAAAAAATCTTTAAAAAATAAAATAAAATAGCGTTCCTTCTAAAAAAAAAAACTATGAGGTATATATGTATATACACGTCTGCAGACACACACACACACACATACACACACATATACACACAGATTTAGTACAGGATAAATGTTGTATTTCAAATAACAAACAAATGCTGAGCTACTCAAAAACTGTCCTTGGGAAAAATCTTGTATATATAAATCTCTAATTAGTATCACAAAAAAATTTATTTCAGTTAGTTAAGAATGAAAACATAAAACAAAAAATTGTAAAGGTACAAAAAGTCATCAAACGTAGAAAATATAGTATAAAAATTATTTAAAAAGTAATAATAATTAATAAAAAATCAATAAAATCAATAAAAATAATAATAGTTAGATAAAATATTCTAAAAATATATGAAACCCAAAAATTAAAATGAAAATATGCACCCAAATCATATGAAAAATCAATCTATATATGCCAAAGACACAATAAAAAATTTAAAAATGAATAACAAATAAGAAAATTATTCTAAAGTCAGTAATAAAATTCAATGTAAGACACTTTGGCAGGGGAAATGACTAGATCATTACAAGAAAAATACAGATAGCCAAATTAACATAAACACATTTGGATTCACTACTAACAAGAAAATGCAAGTTAAAGTCACAAAGACATCTTACTTCTATTACATTGGTAATAATTACAAAATACTGCAATATCTTCTGTTAGCAAGTATGTGGTAAAATTATTGTGGTTTGTTTTTTGTTTTTGTAGGCTCCACACTAGGTGTGGAGCCCAATGCAGGGGCTGAACTCACGACCCCAAGATAAAGACCTGAGCTGAAACCAAAAGCTAGATGCTTAACTGACTGAGCCACACAGCAGGCCAAAACAAGATGATGCATAGCCCACATGCTTCCTTTTATTTCTGGCTAAAAAATCACTGATATCAAGAGGGAGATGTCTTTAAAAAGGAGTAAATTCACTAAGACACTGAAAATGATAAAAGATACTTCAGCAAACAAATATTATGAACTTCACATGGAAAAAGCAATTGCTGGAACAAAATTCATTATTAGTTTCAAGATCGGGGGGATGGATACGCATGTAAAAAAAAAAAAAGTCTGAAGCAGTGGAGGAGTCCTCATGGAATATCAGAGGACTGAAGGCCAAAATAATCTGACTAGTGAGTTGGTTATACAATCAATGTGAATTTATCCCTCACTGACCCCAAAGGCAAACATTTACGATTCCCAGTATTGTACTTCTACTATTGGCACTCCAGTTAAAATCAGAAAATAACTTCTGCAAAAAGGAAGCCAACTACCAAGAGTGAGGATGTGGAGGCTGGAGCTCCCAGAGCCATGTTGATGTCCCATCCAACTTGACATTTGAGACTGAAAGCCCATTGTCTCTGATTTCTTGCACTTTAAAAAAAAATAGCTACACAAGAATGTTTATTGAGCATCATTTATAATACCGATGCAAATAAATACTATAAAATAATCCAAATGTCTATCAATATCGAAATATATAAATAAATCATCACTTTTCAGCAATTTAGAATATATGCATTAATGAGTTCTCCCAAGATTATGTTATTAAGTGGAGAAAACATATTGCAAAAGCATAAATACACAAGATACCATTTATGTTAGCCATTTATATTAATTTACAGATGAAATCCAGATTATGCAAAAGTAAATTAGGCCAAAAAAAAATCTGCCAGTAGGAATACACACACTGATTTCTTACATTTTGCTCAAATGAATTATGATCCGATAAGCATGCACACAGAGAAAAAGCTTTTCATTCAAAGTGAATCTGGTATGGGGTGCCTGGGAGGCTCAGTAGTTAAGCATAGGCCTTTGGCTCAGGTCATGATCCCAGGCTCCTGGGGTCAACCGCCACACTGGGCTCCCTACTTAGCAGGAAGCCTCCTTGTCCCTCTCCCACTCCACCTACTTGTGTTCCCTCTCTCGCTATCTCTCTCTGTGTGTCAAATAAATAAATAAAATCTTAAAAAAAAAAAAAAAAGGCAGGGACGTCTGGGTGGTTCAGTTGGTTAAGCAGCTGCCTTTGGCTTGGGTCATGATCCCAGCGTCCTGGGATCCAGTCCCACATCCGGCTCCTTGCTCAGCAGGGAGCCTGCTTCTCCCTCTGCCTCTGCCTGCCTCTGCTTGCCTCTCTGTCTGCCTGTGCTCGCTCTCTCTCTCTCTAACAAATAAATAAATTTAAAAAAAAATCTTAAAAAAAAAAAGCAAAAATGAATCTGGTAATTGTATAGGGAATATTTCCTAATGTTTTAGTTAATTAAGCAAGTCGATATTTTATAAATATGATCAGACATCACCAAGCAAATGAAAAAAAAAACAGCAAAAGTATAAATGGTTAATGTAAATGATAGAAAAGTTGTCCTAAGAATAAACATAAAAAAGTTACTAGAAAGATGGAAATAACAAAAACGAGAACAATGAAAATCTAATTAGAATTCTCAGAAAGATTTTAAAATATTGCAATATTTTATCTAGATAAATCAAGGGGAAATCAAGAAAATATACACAGGAGGTAATCAGAGGAAAAGAAAGATGACAAGGATGAATGATGATCATATTATGGGCTTACAGTATTTCTGTAATTCTCCCGTAGGCCTGTAGAGCACTTTGTTTGGTCTGTTTCCCATCACATTATCAGGCTTGGCCTTCTTTTGTGAATTACTCTGGAAAATAGGATGTGAGCAGAACTAACATATACCACGTTTAAGAAGAAACTTTAATAGATATGCATGAATCTACCATTGTTACTGCCATGAAAACAGCAGGTCCCAGATAACTGGCTCTATGTTCATTGTGTCTCCCAAAGGAAGAAGACATGTAGAGTAGAACTATAACCATTATGTAATAGTGGCCAAAAACAAACCACGTTGTGGTAAGCCACTAAGATTCTAGAGTTATTTGTTACTACAAGTATCATATAAGGAAAGTTTGCCTTTTAAGATTGCCAATTAAGATTGAGAGAAAAAGTCAAGCAAATAACCCAGAAAATAAGACCAAAAAAAAAAAAAAAAGAGAGAGAGAGAGAGAGAGAGAGATGAAGAGACAAAAAGGCCAGGATTCATGGAAGATCAATTCAGAAAGTCAGTGTCCTCTAATGAGAATGAGATATCAAAGAAAGTAAAGGGGGGAATGATCACAGAAAAAACACTGGTAAGGCTGGAGAAAGATAAAAGTTTTCAGATAATAAAACTCAAAAAGCAGCAAGGAGGATTATTTTTTAAGTATCCATCTTCATGAAATTTCAAATAAAAAATGAGGAGCATAGAATCCTACAGAGAAGAACAATAATTAAAAAGTTCAAAAATAAGATTGAAATAGTTTTTAAATAGGTACTGAGCTTCAAATTTGGGGGGAAAACTACTTTTAGTGAAGAATTCCATGCTAAAGGAAACAACACAAAAATTTGGGAAAATAATACAGAAAAAAAAAAGTTATGGGAATCATATATAATGGACTAAATCTGAGCATATAATAAAAGGAATTCAGAGTGTGACAATTAGGAAAGAGGCCTAGAAAGATCCATCACATGCCAAATCATTTAACAAATAGGGTGGCTAAATATCTAAAAACTATTAATGATATGACGAAAATGTGTTTTCTCTCACTTGAACTTCTTTCAGGAAAAAAAAAGAAAGGCAATTAGAAGAACTAGAGAAAACCATTGTGCAAGAAAACCAGGGTCCAAATATAAACACTGAAATTGTATAGTTTGAAAAAAGCATTGGAAAAAAGAAAAAGAATATTCATTTTGAAACTTAAAACATAGCTCTGGCATGGGATTAGTTACATGATTATATTTTATTCTCTGTGAATCCATTCAAAGTACCTCATCTAAATGATAATACTTATTGAAACTTAACATTATGAGTGGTCCTTGCCTTTATTTTTTTTAAGATTTTATTTATTTATTTGACATACAGAGATCACAAGTAGGCAGAGAGGCAGGCAGAGAGAGAGGAGGAAGCAGACTCCCTGCTGAGCAGAGAGCCCGATGCGGGACTCGATCCCAGGACTCTGGGATCATGACCTGAGCCGAAGGCAGAGGCTTCAACCCACTGAGCCACCCAGGTACCCCTGTTCCTTGTCTTTAAAAATTTCACTTTTAAGGTTATTATGAAATAATTCAGGTAAATTAAAATTTAAAAATCTTTATACAAAGCTTATACTCACAGTTTAAGAAACATTTCTGGTAGAAATTAGGTCACCTATGTACAAGCCTTCCCAAAGTGCTTCTTTGTATGAGAACGAATGCCATTATTTAGAATAGAATTTTAGAATTTTTTGCATACCTCTATAATGTATTACAAGTGTACAATTCTGTAAATAACATATCAAAATATTAAGAAGATTTTAAACTTCATGTAAATTATACCATAAGGTATTTTGTATTCCATATTGTTTTTAGAGTTTCTATATATTGATATTTATAGATTAGATTAATTACTTTTAATAGGCACATAGTGTAATTGATATTAAAAGGCCACAAAATGTCTTTTTTCCTATTAAGAATTATTATATTTACAAATTTTAGTCACACTAGAATGAACATTAATGATTAGGGTTCCTTGTGCACATATGTAAAACTCCTACATGACAATATTGCTCAAGGCAGTCAAATGCAACATCCTTTTTTATAGTAACTATTTTGTCACATAACATTTACTCTCTCTTAAAAATATTCCTAAATAATATAATAAGCTTATACACATATCTGGAAAAAATAACTATAAAAGAACAAGTTAGAGTAAGTTGAAGTGAGTGATAGCATTTTAATATGCAAATACTCAGGCACAACTATACTTGAAGACACAGCGAATTACAGTGATACTTGCTCATTAACCTAGAATCATCCTGAAAGCAACATAATGTTGGAAATAAACTGTTTGAAGTTGTAAATATGTATCAATACAGGACTGTATATACAGATTGTAACATGTTGTAAATATACTTTGATATATGACTGTTGTTTGGTGACTTAAACACTATCACCTGTTTCAAAATTAATGGTAGTTTCAAATGGTAAACAACAGCATGGTAAATTTTCAAAGCAAAAAATAATAATAATTCAGGGTATATCAAATCATACAAAAATAGTGCTTTATTTTTAAATGTAAAATGGAGTTATAGTCTAAGCTCAGATTACTTAAAATAGGTATTTCATTTAAGTAAGCAGGCAGGACATTCGAAAGAAAATGCAGTTGTGGACAAAATAATTCTTTGTGGTATAAGATCGCCCTGTGCATTCATGGATGTTTATTTGCAAGTAGCATTCTGCAATCATTGTGGCAACTATCACTATCCCTTATGTTTTCAAAGTGTCCACTAGGTTGGACACTACTCAGATATATTCTTAGGAGAACTTTTAAAGATATGCAGGAATTGCTAGTGTCTAGGAAAAGAATTGTTGTATCATGGGTAATGCACACCTTCAAATTTGCCAACAATATTTAACCAGAGAAGTTGTCCTAATTTACAAATCAACTACCAGTACATGTGAGGTTCCATTTCTCTACATCTTCATCCACATATGATGTGGGTAAAATTGTTCATTTTTGCCAATCTGATGTGTGTGAAACAATATATATTTTTATATTGATACTTCCATGGATATTTGTTGAATTGAGCATTTATCTTATATATAGTAACCATTGAAGTTTTTGCCTTTTTTGAATATGAAAACATGGTCTATAGTAGTAAAAATTTGTTAACAACAGATGTTTACAATAGAGAGACAATTAAATTATTACAATTATAAAATACTATGCAACTGTTAAAAAGAATATGATAGAACTCCAAGTACTGGCATAAATAAACTTACTAGACATGGCAATACTAGAAAATAAAGGCACAGTGTGCTATGAAGACTATGAACTCATCAGTATTATGCATATACATACGTAAATGTTAGAAAAATTCTTAGAGAAAAAAAGAGAAATTCTTAGATATATTCCAAATATAAGTATATGCAAGTAGTGTAGTCCACTGGCAAGAGAAATCCAATTAAATAGGGTAAAATGGCCTTGCCTTCTTTTCTCTATATTGTTTTATTTGAAATTTGCAAGGATTTTGGCTATTGCTACTATTATGTTGATGCATCATATGCCTCCCAAATCCCAGAGGCTATGTTTACATAGTAAATATATACCTTTATTTTTTTTTCAAGATTTTATTTATTTATTTATTTGAGAGAGAGAGAGAGAATATAAGTGGGGGGAAGGAGAGGGACAAGCAGACTCCACCCTAACCACAGAGCCCAATGTGGGGCTTAATGCTATAACCCCAAAATCATGACCTGAACAGGAATTAAGAGTTTGATGCCCAACTGACTGAGTCACCAAGGAGCCTCTAAATATGTACCTATAATGACAGAAATGTATACCCTTGGAAAAGCAAGAAACAAAAATCAGCATAGTTTCATTTTTTTAATTTTCATAATTATTACTATTGTGTTGTTGGCAACTGTATTAACTGAAGCACTTCTTATATGATCATCTTGCCTAATAAGAAGAAAGACCCTCTGAGATGCAAGACCTTAGTGAGATGACACAACATATATAAAGCTAATTAATTGGGCTGTAGAATCTATTCCAGTTTCTTTCACATCATGCACACAGGGCATATTTTACCTCTCTTGTGACCAAGAGTTGGTGAAAATAATAACAGGTGGTACATGTACCTACAATAAAACTTTACTTCTCTAAGAAATTCTCAGGAATATATGTATTATATTTAATAATGCTCCATAACAATTAATAATGTTTAATAATACTATAATTCTAAATATACTTCTGTTAGTTTGGTAATAATAAGTATTATATTGTTTGTTGGTGGATGGAGATATATCTCTTCCTTGATTTTGAGGAAAAACTGAAGGAATGCTTTTTTTTCTCCAGTTCTTCCCTTGCTAGACATATCATTTGTAATGGCCTACCAGAAGCTCAATGACAGCAGAGTTAATAATAATTACAATAATATACAGGAGGCACCTACTATATCTCAGGCACTACTGCTAAGTACATGTTATGTGTTCACTCATTTAAGCCTCTGCAGAAACATCCATGAAGTAGGTATCATTAGTTTCACCTTTCAGATAAGAAAAACGACACACAGAGAAAGTATGTTTCTTTGTCTCAGGTCCAAGAACTGGTCAATTGCAGAGCAGGAATTCAAAGCCAGGTGACATGATCTAGAGTCTTCTCTCTTAATCACTGAGCTATAACGCCCATAACTAAGACAAGTGACTGCAATCCTTTGCTACGTTTATATATTATCAGGAATGTTATTTACTCTTTATGAGGCTGTCTTTGTTTTTCTTTCCCTGATGGATTCTCCAGAGGCTGATTATCTCTGCCTCCAAGACTTTCTTGAACAACAGTCAGCTAGGGATTTATTCACACAGCAGGAGGATTGTTATTTTGTGAGATTTCCCAAACAGCTAAAGTACAAGAGGCAGTATGTAATTTGTATTTCTGAAGGGGAGTTTGTGAAAGTTTCATATGAGAAAACTTATGAAAATAAAATGATACAGCTCTCTTACCACTCAAAAGGAACTTTGATCTATTTCCCTCCCCCACTTCCCTCTCCCTGGAGAGAAAACATAATCTCAAAAGCTGACCTCTTTCTAACATAAAACATAGCTAAACATTCCAACCAGTTCTGTGTCAACATTTCCCTTATAATATTTTCAGGAAAAATTCCACTTAAATCCTGCCAGTATCCCCTGAAATTATGATGTAGGAGTCAGCTGATGGTGAAAAACCTACACTTCAGCCAACATTCCTATGGCATGAATATTATTATTTTAGAATTACATGGTACTCTCTCCACTCATAACTTTAGAAATATTTTTGTAGAAAGAAGAGAAATTGAGTACATATGGTAATCTTAGATTTGTTTAACCCTCAATAATATTGGCCAGTTATATTTATACTTTATCAGAAAATAATTTTATTTCATAGCAGTGAGAGAGCTGAGAACAAAAATGTTTTTCTTTATGACAAAACCCATCATTATAAAGCAACAAAACTGTACTATAGGGAATTAAGAGAAAACAGATGTGAATGCGCAGCCACATTTGTTTCTTCTTTGTCTAGAAGATTATCATTTTCTGCTCAAGCTCAGCTGTCAACTAGAAAATATTTTCATTAAAACAGAGTGAGTCTTGTAGTCATTCCTTTAATAATAGAATCTTCTACCTTAATATATTTTATAATGTTCTTAATAAACTCATCTTTCTTAGACAAATAAGTTGATTTAAACTCAGCATACACAACAGATGATCACTGATTTGATCCATGGAGAATCACTTTGCATTCCATCACAGATATCTCAGTAATTCATAGAGCTTTAGATGCTTGTCAATGCATGCACAATCAATTTTTGTTTAGGATGACTGGGAAGCAATATGCTTATACAACAGTCCCACTACCTTTAAGTCTAATTTTAAAAATGTGAAAATAAAGGGAATATTCTGTTGGGTTGTTCAGCAATACTCTTTTTGTGATAACTAAGAGAGGTTCATGAAATTCAATAGTTCTTGAAACAATTTAAGTTCAGCTGACCCACAGAAACTACTGCAGTGCCCAATATCTTAAAGAAATTATTTTAACCACTTTATGTTGCTAGAATATCACTTAGGGCAATGTGTCATTTATTTAGCTGGGGAACAAGTAAATAATCTCATAGTCTATCTGGGCAATAGCAGCAATCCCCTGATTTTTAAGGCATGACCAACAGGTTACAGCAGAAGTGTTAAACGGAGTTTCTTACCTTTCCAATAGCACAAAAACATTCACACTTCAGGTTTTTAGTCATTGTCTACATTAGACAAAAGTAACTAAAAAATGGAGCAATACTTTAAACCTGAGGAGTCATATTTATGGCAATATCCTTCATCTAAATAAAAATGAGATGGAGAAAATGATTCACACATCACCTTATCACACCAAAAAAACAAGTTATTTTCTCAATGAATCTCAGCTTTAGAAGTTTAAAACCGACTTTATCACTATTATAATGATAATGTCAAAGATAATTATGCCAAAGACAACAGTGCATGGAGATGATTTCCGGATTATTATATGTAAAACCTCTCTCCTAGATTCCAGTGTAAAGTCCAAATGCTTATTGTGTAGGCATCTCCCTTTTTAAGTTCTGCTCTCACATCTTATTTAATATCTCCACTTCCCTTGTTCCTAAAACAGCTTCTTTTCTAGACTTCTCCATATAAGTGAATAGAATCGTATTCTATTCACTTATATCTTACCTTCTTTTTTTAAAATTTTATTTTATTTTTTCAGTGTTCCCAGATTCATTGTTTATGCACCACACCCAGTGCTCCATGCAATATGTGCCCTCCTTAACACCCACCACCAGGCTCTCCCAACCACCCCACACCTCTCTTCCCAAACCCTCAGTTTGTTTCTCAGAATGTATCTTACCTTCTTTCACTCATCCTCTAGCTAAAACAAGCCAGCATATTTTTTTGAGTTGTAGTTCCTGATATGCATTGAATGTATTTCTTCCTCCTATTCCTCTTTAGCTGTCTTGTCATTAATTCTAAAATTAAAAAAAAAATCCTGTGTATCTTACTGGTTTTAGAGCAGTTGTAAATAGGATTGACTCCTTAATTTCTCTTCCTGCTACCTCATTATTCATATATGGAAATGTAACAGATTTCTGTACATCGATTTTTTATCCTGCAACTTTACTGACTTTGTGTATCAGTTCTAGCATTTTTTTTTTGGTGGAATCTTTTGGATTTTCTAAATAGAGTATCATGTCATCTGCAAATAGTGAAAGTTTGACTTATTTTTTGCTTATTTAGATGCCTTTTATTTCTTCTGTTGTATGATCGCTGTGGCTAGGACTTCCAGTATTATGTTAAACAACAGTGAGAGTGGACATGCCAGTCTTTTCCCTGACCACAGGGGGAAAGCCTAGTTTTCCACACTAAGGCTGTTTTCCCCACTAACAGGGGAAATGCTCAGTTTTCCCCATGCAGTTTTTCATATGTGACCTTTATCAAATGCTTTTCCTGTATGTATTGAAATGATCCTATAATTAATTCTTATCTTCTTTTATTAATATGACATATCACGTTGATTGATTTGTGAATGTTGAACCACCCTTAAAACACAGTAATAAATCCCAGTTGATCTTGGTGAATGATTTCTTTAATGTATTGTTGGATTCGGTTTGCTAGTATTTTAGTGAGAATTTTTAAATCCATGTTCACTAGGATATTGGGCTGTAGTTCTCTTTTTTAGTGGAATCTTTATCTAGTTACAGTATCAGGGTAATGCTGGCCTCATAGAATGAATTTTGAACTTTTCCTTCTTTTTTCTATTTTTGGAATAGTTTGAGAAGAATAGGTACTAACTCTTCTTTAAATGTTTGGTAGAATTCCTCTGTGAAGCTATCTGCTCCTGGACTTTGAGAGTTTTTTGATTACTGGTATAATTTCTTTGCTGGTTATGGTGTGTTCAAGTTTTCTATTTCTTCCTGTTTCAATTTTGGTAGTTTATATATGTTTCTAGGAATTTATCTATTTCTTCCAGGTTGTTGGAATTAGTATTTCATAATATTCTTTTATAAATGTTTGTATTTCTGTGGTGTTGGTTGTTATTTCTCCTCTCTTGTTGTGATTTTATTTATTTAGGTCCTTTCTCTTCTTTTTGATAAGTCTGACTAGAGGTTTATCAATTTTATTACTTTTCTCAAACAACCAGCTCCTGGTTGCATTGATCTGTTCCATTGGGGTTTTTGTTTTGTTTTTTAGTTCCTACGTCATTTATTTCTGCTCTAATCTTTATTACTTCCTGGCTTCTTTTGTTATTCTTTCTCTAGCCCTTTAGTAGAAGTTTAGGTTGTTGATTTGAAGTAAAAGGCCTATATTCTGAAGTAAAAAAACACTGATGAAAGAAGTTGAAGGTGACACAAAGAAATGGCAAAACATTTCATGCCTATGGATTAGAAGAATGAATATTGTCAAAATGTATACTACCCAAAGCAATCTACACATTTAATGCAATCCCTATCAGAATGCCACCAGCATTTTTCACAGAGCTAGAATAAATAATCCTTAAATTTGTTCTGAAGGATCCTGAAGAACCAAAGTAATCTTTTTTTAATTTGATTTTTTTCAGTGATCCATGATTTATGCACACACCCGGTGCTCCATGCAATACATGCCCTCCATAATATCCACCACTGGGCTCACCCAACCCCGCACCCCTATCCCTTCCAAAACCCTCAGTTTGTTTCTCAAAGTCCACAGTCTCTCATGGTTTGTCTCCCCTTCCGCTTTCCCCTCAACTCCCTTCTCCTCTTCGTCTCCCAATGTCCTACATATTATTCCTTATGCTCCACAAGTAAGTGAAACTGTATGATAATTGACTCCCTCTGCTTGACTTATTTCACTCAGCATAATCTCCTACCATCCCATCCATGTTGATACAAAAGTTGGGTATTCATCCTTTCTGATGGATGCATAATACTCCATTGTATATATGGACCATATCTTCTTTATCCATTCATCCATTGAAGGGCATCTTGGTTCTTTCTACAGTTTGGTGACTGTGACCATTGCTGCTTTGAACATTGGGGTACAGATGGCCCTTCTTTTCACTATATCTGCATTTTGGGAGTAAATACCCAGTAATCTTGAAAGAGAAAAGAAAATCTGGGAACATCACAATTCTAGACTTCAAGTTATATTACAAAGCTGTAGTGATCAAAACCATATGGTACTGGCACAAAAATAGGCACACAGATCAAAGAATAGAAAGAAAACCCAGAAATGACTATGTTGTCAATTTATCTTTGACAAAGTGGGAGAGAACATCCAGTGGGAAAAAGGCAGTCTCTCCAACAAATGCTGCTGGAAAACTGGACAGCATCATGCAAAAGAATGAAACTGGACCACTTTCATACACCATACACAAAAATAAATTCAAAATTGATCAAAGACCAGGGCACCTGGGTGGCTCTGTCAGTTAAGCATCTGCCTTCAGTGCAGGTCATAATTCTGGGGTTCTGGAATGGAGTCCTGCATCAGGCTCCCTGCTCATCAGGGAGTCTGCTTCTCCCTCTGCCTCTGCCCCAGCCTATGCTCTCTCCCTCTCTCCCAAATAAATAAATAAAATATTTTTATGAATGGATTAAACACCTAAATGTGAGACCTGAAACCATAAAAATCCTAGAGAAGAACATAGGTAACAACTTCTTTGACCTCAGCCATAACAACTTCTTTCTACATATGTCTCCTTAGGCAAGGAAAACAAAGGCAAAAATAAAGCATTGGGACTTCATTAAAATAAAAATACTCTGCACACCAAAGGAAAAAACAAAACTAAAAGGTAACCTACAGATTGGGAGAAGATATTTGCAAATGACATATTTAATAATGTACTAGTATCTAAAATATATAAAGAACATTTAAAACAACACCCTAAAAATGAATAATCTAATTAAAAATGGGCAGAAAACATGAACAGACATTTTCCAAAGAAGACATTCAGATATCCAATAGATTCATGAAAAGATGATCAAAATCACTCATCATGAGGGAAATATATATCAAAACTACAATGAGATATCACCTCAGACCTGTCAGAATCGTGAAAATCAAAAACACAAGAGAAAACAGGTGTTGGCTAGGATATGGAGAAAGGGGAATCCTTCCATATTGTTGGTGGGAATGCAAATTGAGGCAACCACTGTGGAAAACTGTATGGAGGTTCCTCAAAAAGTTAAAAATTGAACTACCCTACAATCCATCAATCACACTACTGGGTATTTGTCCAAAGAATACAAAAATATTGGGGTACCTAGGTGGCTCAGTGAGTTAAAGCCTCTGCCTTTGGCTCAGGTCATGATCCCAGGGTCCTGGGATTGAGCCCCACATCAGGGTCTCTGCTCAGTGGGGAGCCTGCTTCCCCCCTCTCTTTCTGCCTGCCTCTCTGCCTACTTGTGATCTCTGTCTGTTAAATAAATAAATTAAATCTTTTTTAAAAAAATACAAAAATACTAATTCAAAGGGGTACACACACCCCCATGTTTATAGCACTATTATCTATAATAGCCAAATTATTGAAGCTAAAAGGTGTTATGTTAAGTGAAATAAATCAGTAAAAAAAAGACAAATACCACATGATTTCACTCATACATGGAATTTAAGAAACAAAACAAATGAGCCAAGGGTGGAGAAGAAAGAGAGAGAGAGAGAGACAAAACAAGAGACAGATTCTTAACTATAGAGAACAAACTGATGGTTGCCAGAGGGGAGGTGGGTGGAGGAATGGATTAAATAGTTGATGGGGATTAAGGAGGACACATGTGATGAGCACTTGTATGGAAGTGCTGAATCATCATATAGTACACCTGAAACTAATATTACACTCTATGTTAACTAACTGGAATTTAAATAAAAACTTAAAAAATAAAAATAAATAAAATATGAATCAGAACAAAAATATAAAAAGAAAAGAAAGGAAATCCTGAAATTCAAATTGTATTACTGTAGTATAACTCTGAAGGTAGAGTGATGGAACTTAAGTTTGAGAGCAGCAATGCCTTTCAGTGGTTCAAGCAAAGTTTAACAAGATATTAGCCTGGGAAATCCAAAAGAAACAGAGAACACTCCAGAAGTAGAATAAGCAGGTTTCACTAGCTTGATATAAGGACTACAAGGAGAAGAATAATTTATTAATGGCATTTTAGGCATGAGCTATTACTTTATAAACAGTCCAAAACAATGTTTTGCTGTGCATGCAGCATCAGATTTGCTTGAAAGAGCTGTTGGAATTGCTAGGCAAGTTTGCAGATCTTAAATCACAATGGAAATGGGCAAGCCTTCTGAACATGATGCTTTGTGTATCCTCTAAGTTATTCAAAATTCTTTACAATATTTTCCTATATTTGAAACAATAGAAAGTTGTTTCACTTTGACATCCTTGTAAGTCATCTTCTGAATTAATGGCCTTTGGGTTTGCTTTACAAGATAAAGATTTTATTTTAAAAGTCATTTTGAAATGAAATGCTGAAGATCTGACATCTTAAAAGTGGCTTGCCGGGATGCCTGGGTGGCTCAGAGGGTTAAGCCTCTGCCTTCGGCTCAGGTCATGATCCCCAGGTCCTGGGATCGAGTCCCGCATCAGGTTCTCTGCTCAGCAGGGAGCCTGCTTCCCCACCCCCTCTCTCTGCCTGCCTCTCTGCCTACTTGTGATCTTCTCTGTGTCAAATAAATAAATAAAATCTTTTTTTAAAAAAGTGGCTTACCAATATTGATTACACAACTAGATCTATATTTAGATTTTAGAAGATTTAGATTTAGAAGAAATTATAATTTGACAATGCCTAAATAAGTACTTTGAATAAATCTTCAAGCCTGTGTTTTCTTCTTTTGATCTTTACATAAAGTACCTTTATTTTCCCTTTCTTCTGCATTTTCTGTTATTTCTCTTATACTATTTAATTCTCTCCCACACATAGCCAATGTTATTAGGAACACAAGTATGAATAAAAATGGGATATGACACTCTGTGGTCTCCAGTGCAAGAAAGGATGAAATTGTGAGGCTACTTGGGCCATAAAATCCAGGATTTTCTGAATATTGTCCCACAGACTATAATTATAATTATACCTTTTATATGATCTTCAAAACATATTATTTTGTGAGAGTTGAAATTGCCATCAAATGAGAGGCAAGATGCTTTCAGGCTGTGGAGCCATATGACTCAATGCATAGAATTATTTCACTATGCAACTTTGTGCTACAACACTTTAGGCCTAAATAGTATCAAGTTCAAAGAGGCCACAAAGATCACTCTGTCATTTAAGAGTTGAACATTCACCCAGTATTGAGGGAACAGAACCAGAGATATAGAGCAAGGGATGACAAATTGTAATATGGTGCCAATATCACCATCACAGCCTAATTCCAAGTAGGTGAGCAGGATGAAATTAAGAGATCTCAATCTCTTTCCCTGGAGAAACAATCCCTGACCTTTATTACTCCATTCTGTAGAAAGGAGGAAAACAAGAAAAGCAACACCCATGCATCCTGCCATTCGAATATTTAGTGACTCCCTCATTACAAATGTAGACTAAACAGTACCCTATAATACAACCAACATAGCAATGCGCTCTCTACTCTGAGAGACCAAAATGCCTGTGGGAGGGTGAGTAAAAACACCTCTAATGTAGATCTTCATCCTGACCCCACATCCCTGCCATTTTTGTTACTTCCCACCAAAACCATCTCCTATACCTCATTTAAATGTTAAAAATAGCCCCATTTATACTAGACACATTCAAGTGGGTTGTGGGAATTAAAGGAAATCAATGAATCTTGGAACACTGAAAAAATAAAATAAAGTTTAAATTTAAAAAAATAAAGGAAATCTGAGGGAAATGTGTTTATGGAGCTGAATGTGTCAATTATGTTAGTGTTGAACTATATAGCAGACTAACGGTAAGCCCTGAGAGACAAAAGAGATCACTTTTTATTTTGTCCCCTCCTCAATTTTTACGTTGTTTGAATCTGGGTTCTGTTTTAGTGAGAAATAGCACAAAACACATGGCCTTATATTTACTTAATTATTTTTCTTCCTTCCAATGAATTTGCTTCATCATCTCTCTTTTAAAGTTTACATTTCCATATAGATCAGTTTTTCTTGCTCCTTAATAGAAATCTAGATATCCCCTCTAATATGTAAGAAGGAAAAAATTTAAAATAATTAAAACACCTATAAACAACTGAATATTTCAGAACTATCGCTTAGCTGGTGTGCTAAACTACAATTATTAAAAAGGAAATCATATTGCCTAAAAAAATAGATCTGCCTGTCCTTTCTTTTCTGTTTATTAAGAGTCATGCATTATTATGTGGACCAGATAGGGTAAATTTGAAAGAAGTTAAAGAAGATACTTTAATATTGGGGTCAGTAAGGTATTTGTGAAAGTTCCCTTCTTCTACACCTATTTAAATAAGACAAATCTTGGATCAATGTTTTTTTTTTTTTTTTAGTTCCCATGATGCTAATAAAAGCTCTTGATATCAAATGATGCTGTAATAGTGATAAACAAGTCTTTACAGAAACTAATGGGGAAAAGATAAGATTTCTCTTGGAAATAGCTTTTAACAGCAATATCACCATCAACAAAGCAAAGCAAAACCTAATATTTATTTTGTGAAAGGAATATCTGCTAATATCACTAAAGTGTCAGTACAGTAGAATAAAGATCACATGTTTGACAATATTTGACTTTATATGCTTAGAATAAACCCGGTTTTATGGGCATCATTTTGTTACTATGGCATATTTGGGCATAATATGGAAATATTTTATTAGCAAAAGAGAATACCAGCATATAAGACTGAATAAGGATATATTGCATATTTTTTTCTTCTTCCCAAACCATTGCTAGCACATTTCTGTCTCCATTTATTCTATTTTCTATCTGTAAGAACTAGAACTCTTGGGAAATATGTCTACATATTTTATAAAATTCTTATAACAATAAGTGTTCTACTAAAGAAGAGAAATGCTATTTACACCATAAAATAGAATATATGAAAATAAAGCTACTCATTTTTATTCTTTTTTTAGCTCATTGACAAAATCATGTGATGCAAAGTCCCAAATCTAAGGAAGTTGAAAACAGACTGTAATTGGTTTTATTGATTTGTAACCAATGTTCTCACCTTAAGAGTTTCATAATTTCAATTTCATCCTGAAAAACACAAGATAAATATGTCTGTTTGGTAAGTTAATATATCCCTGCCTTATAAAATCTAGCAGTTTTATTTCCACTTTATTTCAAATCTCTTCAAAGAAGCAGGAGTTAACTGCCTTTGTTGATCCCACATGATTTCAGCACTTTGTTTTCTTTGAGATATTATTATAAAATCTCCAAAGACAAAATACATTGTATATTTATAAGTAATAACAAATCAAGCAATAAAAATGTATTCATTCTGAGGCCATACATCCTTAATCCATTTTTCTGTTTTAAAAAATGAAAGAATATATTCTATCCACCAAATGATAAAGTCTAATAACATAGACTTACCTATTTTGACAGGACTGTTGGACAAAAAACAGATTTTGTTGGGAAGTGGTAAACATAACAAACATTGTTGCTCATCCTACCATAAGTACTACTATCAACTTAGTGTTCTAGCTTTGAATTACCAGGGTTGATTTTTTTTCTCTGTGTTTATTTTATAATCTTTTAAATTATATTCCTTAAAAACACCACTGGTCAGAAAATGACAGCTCTAATTAGTAGCACCTTATTGAAATGTGAGCTCCATACATGGAAATACTCTTGACAGAAAAAAAAAAAAATTACCAGAAAATAAAATTTAGAAAAAGATCCATAAAGTTAAATGTATCACTATTTTCTAGTTCCAAACAATTGCAAATAAAATGTGAAAGATTAGAGTAATATTAAAAATAAATGATAGTAAGTTTAACAAAGATGTAGACCATTCTAGTTTAAAACTAAAAAGCATTACTTAAAACCTATAAAGATTTATAAGAAAATGTAGGTGAAAATCTTCAAGTGTATGAAGGTAGTAGACAAACGTCTCTTAGAGGCAACACAAAAAATATTAACCATAAAAGAAAAAGATGATAAACTGGACTTCATTAAAATTAAAAATATCTGTTCACCATTAGAAAATAATTCACAATATATATGGAAATACAAAGGAATTGTTTCAGTATATCTAAAAAAAACTGCAACAAAACAATAAAAAAGAGATACCAACAACACCAAAGGCACATTTCAGGAAAGAAATAATTGACTTCATTAAAATTAAAAACTTTTGTTCTATGAAAGATAATGTCAAGAGAATTAGCAGATGAGCCACAGATTAGGAGAAACCATTTGCAAAAGGAAACAACTGACAAAGGACTGTTATCCAAAATATACAAAGAACTCTTAATACCTAATAATAAAGAAACAAGTAATCCAATTAAAACCAGATCAAAGACTATAATGGACACCTCACCAAAGATAATATACAGATGGCAAATAAGCACATGAAAATGAGCTCCACATCCTATGTCATCAAGGAAATGCAAGTTAAAATAAGAATGCAATACTGCAGTGCTGATTTTTACCTAGGTAATGTAAACAGTATGTATGAGGTCACTCCAGTTAGCATGATTCCCCCAATCTTAAATTAAGAGAAATGGTGCTAATAGATTATTTTGAGCAAGTATATATGCAGAGACAAAGATTAAACCAGAAGAAAAAAATAAATAAACAACTACCACAGAAAAAAGAGAACCTTGGTATAAGATGGTACACCTCTGGTTCCAGCTGTCAGTTATTTTTTTTAAAAAGCAGCTCCTATTGCATTAACCCTACTGCAGACTGCACCTGAAAAACCATATGTAGAAGACATCATAACTTCCATCAACATAGGTACCTGAAAGAGAATTCAGAAAAGACCTTCACATTTACATTTTTATGCTTCCAGTGTTATTGGGGGCTTCTTTTTTCATGGGATGCCAAAAAAAAAAAAAAAAAGAAGAAGAAGAAGAAGAAAAAGGAAGGAAGGAAGGAAGGAAGGAAGGAGAAACAAAAAGAAAAAGAAAGGTTGGGGAGGAGAAAAGAAAATGTATGTAAAGCAATCAAGAAAATAACAGAAAAAGAACTGTCAACAAATCAACTTGACTGAGATTCTAGTAGGAAGATGGAAGGTTTTGGGAGACTGGCCTCCTACAACAAAGGGTATTCAATACAAAGAAAGACATGAGTAGGGATTGAAAAAATATGAATATATGATACATATATTTTAAATATAAAGAAAAAAAACAAAATTATCTAAAAAAATCCCCATGAAACCATAATTCAATTCAAAGGAAACTAAAAGTGTGGATATTTTGTCAGGAAAGTCTTCTCTAAAAGGAAAATATTTTACTTATGACCTATCTGAATAACCATGGAGATTTCAGGAATGAGTATTTCAGGCTTAGGTTATAGCAAATATAGTAAGCACTAATGTAGTAACAAGCTTGCCATAAAATGTGCAAAGAAATAAATTTATAAAATGTAAGGATGGAAGACAGTAAATGTGAGCTAGAGTAGCATGAGATGATGTCAAAAGGTAAGAATAATCAGGTTATGAAGAGCTTGGAAAGCACAGTAGGGTATTTGGATTTTCTTTGGTATGCAATAAGCAACCATTTGAAAGGGTTAAACAGGGAGTGATATTCAGAGAGAGGTACATGGTAAATTTTCTGTATCTATTGACTAAATGAGATACTCTCCTGATTTCATTATAGTTCCCGCTGCCACTCAGGCTCCAAATATTAGTCATATTTGATGCAATTCTGCTTCACATCTAGTGAGTCACCATGTTTTCCAAGCTAACCCTAAAAAATTCCAAACACTTCCACTTTTTTCAAACCTTATTATTGTTCTACAGGATGAGGTCCCATTATCTTTTTCCTGGGTTGTTCTACAAACCTTTAATTTACACTCAGAATTTTCCCTGTCCAATTGATTCTGTTAATTCCACAAAGTCTCCTCAGAATCTCTCCTATCCTCAAAAGATACTGGTTGCCCCTAGTATACAGATAGTGCAGAAACTATAAATCTAAGCCTTCTGCAAGTCATAGGCTGGCATCAAGCTTTGACCCATTAATAGAAATGCCTCAAGGGAACCTGGGTGGTTCATTAGATTGAGCATCTATCTTTGGCTCAGGTCATGTTCCCAGGGTCCTGGGATCAAGTCCCACATTAGGTTCCCTGCTCAGCAGAGAGCCTGCTTCTCCCTCTCCCTCTGCCACTCTCTCTGCTTGTGATCTCTCTCTGTCTGTCTCTGTCAAATAAATAAATAGAATCTTCAAGAAAGAAAAAAAAAAATGCCTCAATGCTGTTTAAATATTTGCCTGGGATTGTGGTCAATAGTTGATCAATGGTCAATATTTGTGATGTATTGTCCAATGGTAAAGAATTGGAACCAAAGGGTGACCTGTACATCCAGACGGATTTTAGCTCAATATGAAAACTATATTTTAGGGAAGTAGAACTACTTAATACTGGAAGAGATTGTCTCCTGACTTTAAGTACAATTGAGTGATGCTATGTATAGAATAATATAAAGGTCATCCTGCTTTATGAGAAAGGTCGAATTAGATTAGTTGGATTTTTTTTTTCTAACTACATGTCACTGAAACTTTTTATAAAACCATAAAAGTTCAAAATCCCTATTTTAGAGTTAAGAAATAATAAATAATGCTGTTCATAATGCTCCCAGTCTAGTGTTTTCATTTTCTACTATTTGGGGATTATTTAATTCAAACCAAAAGAAAAGAAAGCAGTAGAATTCACAAGAATGCCATGATGTGTGTGATAACATATTATCTACAGCCTTTGAGCTCTTTGAAGATAAGCTGTTGAATAATGTCACTACATTATTATTATAGTTAGATATAAATATGGGTTTAGCATCTTGTCAAGATGATATAACTTTCAAAAGAGTGCAAACTGGGAAATTCACATGTGCAATTTTAAAGGAAGCATGCAAGATTCAAAAGATTAAATCAAGCAAAAGATACTGTATTTTATCAATATGTATCCTTTTCATGGAAATAAACTATAGAAATATACATAATTAGATCAATTAATTTAAAAACTAGGATTTATTGCCCTTTATTTTATGTGAGTGTTTGGAGTGCTTCTGATGACCTTAATTAGAATGAATTAATCTAATTGACTAATTCACATTTATATCAATATCAGTATTTAAACTGGACATTTTTGTAAGATTTATTTTAAAATAAAAAATTGGTCATAATTATTAAGTCCTTGATTACTTATTTTATTAAATATCATGCTTGAAATAAAATGGCCATGGTTAACATTTTTTCAATTTTGCCTTTAAAACAAAGCAATATTTTCCCAGGGTACAGTTCTCTAATGTAAGTCATTTGAGTTAATCCTCAAAAATAAACAATTGCTTAATTACCTCAATGCACAAAATCCACACTGCAATTTTAAAACATCAGAATGGGAAAAGTAATTAGTCTCTTGGGTATAATTAATCTGTCTACCAAAAATTGAGCCAAATTGTAGTTTAGTCTTTTTCCAAATCAGAAGCCAATTTTAATTATGCTGAAACATTATACTTCTAGCAGTTGAGGTAGCTCTAAAAGTAAGTTAAATCTCCATATTTATCATGGACTTGGGAAATCATAGGAAAAAAATGGAAAGAAAAGCTATACTCAGAATTAGACAGTCACTGCAAATCTTCAGAATTACTTATATTTTAACAATCTAGATATGGCTTAGGTATCACAGAGTGCTTGAAAGTCAATCCAAAAAGCAGATATAATTTATTTCTACTGCACTTTTATTTAAAAATATCAGGCACAGAGTTACTGAATACCAACATAGAACAAAATACATAAAATTAAGAATTTTTACAACAAAACTTTAGAGAAAAGAGAATGTTAATAGCAGCAGAAATGGATCATTTCACCAAAAACGGTTCATCAAATGATTGTTTCACCAAATGGTCAATTCAACTAAAGATTTATTGCCTTTAGCAAAACAGTGTTTCTAACAGTGTTAGAATTTATAAAGTTTGCACCAATTTATATTTTAATAGCTTCCATAGGTTTCTGAATTTTTTTTCATTTGTCTTCATAGTAGCAATTTAAGAAATGTTCCATTCATCAAAAGCCAAGGGCTTTAGTTAAGTTTTAACTTCCTGTCAATATATTTGGTATTCATAAAAAATTTTTTTCACCTTCAGGCTAAATATAAGCATCACTTTGTAGAAGTTTCAATTTTTGCTAATATATTTTGAATCATTTGCAGTATAATTTCCTGTTTTAGAGTCAAGTATCATGATCAGGATACTTTCTATAATTTTTCAAATAATATATTAATCTTGGGCTTTTTATGTATACCGTTTAGAGATGAGAATTTATTGTGCTTAGTTTATGTCTTTTTTAATTTTTTATTTATTTTTTTAATTTCTTTCCAGTGTTCCAGAATTCATTGTTTATGCACCACACCCAGTGCTCCATGCAATACATGCCCTCCATAATACCCACCACCAGGCTCACCCAACCTCCCACCCTCACCCCTCCAAAACCCTCAGACTGTTTTTCAGAGTCCACGGTCTCTCATGGTTCCTCTCCCCCTGCAATTTCCCCCAACTCCCTTCTCCTCTCCATCTCCCCATGTCCTCCATGTTATTCCTTATGCTCCACAAATAAGCGAAACCATATGATAATTGACTCTGCTTAACTTATATCACTCAGCATAATCTCTTCCAGTTCCGTCCATGTTGATATGAAAGTTGGGTATTTATCCTTTCTGATGGAGGCATAATACTCCATAGTATATATGGACCATATATCTTCCTTATCCATTCATCCGTTGAAGGGCATCTTGGTTCTTACCACAGTGTAGCAACTGTGACCATTGTCTTATTATAAACTATGTTTTGAATTTTTAAAGGACTCCCAAACAATGCTTTCCTTCACCATATTGCATGTATAGCTAATGTTCATAAAATTGGAGGTTCAACTTATGTTGTCAACTTAGTCACTGTAGTAATCCTTTCTAGGGAAATCACAAGGAATAAACATAGTAAAATTGGCAGAATATGTGTAGAAAGACAAATATTTACTGAGGCATGTAGAAAAGATGTTAACAAATGGAGGTTGTATTACTTTCCTGACTGGAAAGATAAAATACAAAAATGTCATTGCTTATCCCTGTGTTAATTAGGTCACCTAATGTAAAAAGCAACATCAAATCAAATCAAACTGGCACTATGGACCTGGAAATTTATTGGCTCATGTAATTAGAAGGCTAGAAGGAAAACAAAATTAAAATTGTCTTAACTTATAGACTATGTCAAAGTCTCACTTTATTTTTTCATCTCAGTATATGTTCTGCTGTGCACATTGTTAGCTGTATTCTGAAGTTTTTGTGTTGTTTTGTTGTGTTTTCCTGATTTCAAGTTAGTTATCAAAACCTCCCTGGGCTATGGAATTCCCTATCCACATTGGAGGTGATGGAGGAGAGAAGTATGTATTTCACAACCTTCAAATGAAAATACTGAAATACATTCTAATGAGTCAAATTACAGTTATATTTTCAATTCAACTAATCACTATGGTGAGAGAAATGCCAGGTGCTGATTAACTTAAGTCAATAAACAACTACCTTTGAAATCTGAACCAAACCTCATGGCTATTATCCAAAGATAATAAAAGAAGTGATACTTGGAATAGAAACAAAATGTCCTCCACACTTTCAAAATCACTTATAACTCAATGTATATTTATTGAAAAAATGCAGTGGGATTCAGGGAACTCGACAAACTTACTCTCATGTTCATGTAGAAAATATCCCTACTCTGCCAGCTGAGCCAGAGAGGCACTCCAATGATGAGCACTGAGTGTTATACAAAACGGATGAATTATTGAACACTACATCTAAAACTAATGATGTATTATTATATGTTGGCTGATGGAATTTAAAGAAAAAAAGAAAAAGAAAAAAAGAAAAACAACCCTAAATTCAAATGCTGATGAAGTCCAAGTAGTCATCCTAAATAACAAAGTCAAGTCAAATGAAAGGCTATTTTACAATATGCAAAAGTAGAATAAACCTATAATTGGTTTTACTACCCACAACACTTATCAGATTTAAAAAGGGTACCATTAATCATTATTTCATATTAAAGTTAAAACCCAAACTATCCTAGACAAACCATGTTCCACCTCACCTGTGGTACAAACCACAGGTTGTTTTCCAAGCTGGTAAGTTTGAGGTCCTTGATACACATATAAGTTGGAAAAGTTGAATAAATAGTGTTACATGTAAGTCTCAAGTTCTAGAAGAATACTAACCTAGATATATAAACTTGAGAGTCACCTATGTTCTTATGTGCTTAATGCAATGAAGTGAAATATATGTACTTAGGAATATATAGAGAGAGGAGAGGAAATCAAAGGTCTCATGACTGGGGCACCCAGCACTAGAGGTTAGAAAAATTAAAAAGCAGCAGCAGAAGAGAATGATATGTATTTGCCTGCAAAACAAGGAGGAAACCAGGAGACTGTGACTTTCTAGGAAAGAAGAAAGAAAGGTATGGAGGTCTAGCCATTATATACATCAAGAGAAAGATACAAAATTATGGAGATTATAAATGAAGAAGCAGAGCTATTGTGTTCACCAAGTATGTTACTTTCTATATAGAAAACCCAGAGGAACCTAAAATATTTATACTTTATGAGAGAACTTAGCAATTTTGGCAAAGATACATTCAATATACAAAGCCAGAAAGCCACAATAAAGTTAGAAAGAAAAATTTTTTAAATGATTACATTTTCCATAGCAACTCTTTTTCCCTTTCAATCTCAATTCAACAGAATCTTTCAACTCAATATCTTTCTTTTCATATGGATGTTTATGTTACGTTTCTGTGTATGTGGTATGTATGTAGGTATCAGAGACATATCTTTAAAAAAAGATGATCATGATCATTAGGCAACAAATTATAAAACTTGAAATATACTAAATACATAGAAACATATATCTATATATCATGTTGATGCATAGAAATTTTTAATATTTTAAAGATACCCTAAAATTTGCAACACTAGCTTTGGTGAAAGTATTACATAAATACAGTGTTAGAATAGATATAGATCACAGAAATGTAAATTTGGAATTTTAATATATGATAGAAGTGACATTTCAGATCAGGAAAGGATGAAGTATTTAATAAATTATACAGTGATGATTATCAATGGTGGAATAGGGAATAGGTCCATATACCAAACAATACCAGATATCGGTTCCACATGCATTAAACACAAATTGGTAAGAATATTTTAGATCTCTTACCATATTTTTTCATAGTAATTTAAAAAAATATTAAATGAAATCCAAAAAAGCACATAAAATATTACTAAATTTATATGAATTCATATCCAGACTACTATTCTTCAGAAACATAAGAAAAATAAGACAGTATACAAATTAGAAAAAGATATACCAAGAGCATATAAGCAATAAAGTCTTAGTACACCAAGTGTATAAAAAAAAGACAAAAATAGTCTATAGGATAAAGTTAACTGGTTATTCATAAATAAGGACAGGCTAGTAACCAATAAATACATGAAAAAAAAATTGAACCTCAGTAGTAACACTTGAATGGGAATCCATTTCATTTTTGTTAGTATGGCAGAAATTAAAGGACTATCAATATCAGGTATTATGATGGTGTGGTGCAAAGAGAGCCACCATCTAGTGCTTCAAGGGATATTAATTCCATAAAACCTTCAGAAGAATAATGGGACTCCATATTGTATAGCTAAAGCATATTTGCCCCACTCAATAATTTTACTCTTTAGTATAAACTTTACAGAAACTAATACACAGATACAGAAGGAAACATATAGAAGAATATTATTAGAAGTTCTGGTTATAAAGAAAATGTAAGTAGCCTTAATGTCTGTCAACACCAACATGAATCATACAATATTCATGCAATGGAATCCCATGTAGCAGATAAACTAAAGCTGTATTTATCAACGTATATAAATCTCACAAATGTAAAGTAGAATTCTTAGAAAAGCAAGTCACAGAATAAACATACATAAATCACAATGTCATGTTATATACCATACATTTTAAAGCACGAGATAGTAAAAAACAAATGCAGAGTTTTTACTTTTGCAACTGAGAAGAACTATAGGAGACACTACAAAACTGCTGGCAATGCTTTAGAGCTCATGCACGAGATGGCTAGAGGGAGCTTTTACTATTATTCATACCTTTGACTATATTGACATTTTATAGTAAATTCTAAAAGAGATTTTAATCTAGATTAAAAATTAAATCTGATTCTAGTTTCTGGTTCTATATAAAAGGAGCTTATAAGTCAACATTCTATCCTATCATCAAGTAAAAGGCTGAACAGACTGAAAATCAACAACTTTTCTTGGATTCATAAGAATAGGAAGAACTCAGGGAAAACCAAGACCCCCAGCTTTGGGGAGACAGGAGAATACAAAGGGTCATGGCTTACCAGACAGAGGCTCTCAAGTAGGAACCAGAGCCAGATTAGGAAAATCTAAACTGTAATTGATAAATTGCTGGAGGCTCAATGTAGACTACTCTGGGTGTTAAAAACTCCTCTAGGGGAACCCAGTCACAGGGAGATCCTCAAAATATTATGAGATTTACTTCCAGGATCTCAACCAGATTCTCACAGTAAATATCAGAGAAAAATCCACTCCTTCTGGCAGGCAGAGGGAAAAAGGAGCCATTTTGAAATATACTCAAGTACTCACTTCTCAACAGGGTTGATCCTTAGGAGAAAGTAGTTAAGAGAAGCCTAAGCTGCTGGTGTATGGGAAATAGTCAAGCCCAGACCACTCTAGCTACCCTATGACACCTAAACTTTTGAAGTTTATAGTACAGAGGCATAAGGTCACCAAAAGATGGAGTGAGACCTAGTCATAAAATTATAAATAAAATGCTCCCCCTGCCTCACCACCTCACCACCCTATTTATAAGACCTGTTTAAAGCAGTTCCTTTTGTACAAAACATCATATCCAGCTATCAAGAAAAAAATTGTAAGTCAAATCAAAGGGGAGTCCCCTCCCCACCACACACACACAATTTGAAGAACTGGACATGGCAAGGATGTTGGAATTATCATACTGAGAATTTAAAATAACTATGATCAATATGCTAAGGGTTTTAATGGATAAAGTATACAGCATGCAAGAAGAGACAGACAATGTAAACAGAAAGTTGGAAACCCTAACTAAGAACTAAAAGGAAGAGGGGGGGAGGAGTCAAAATGGTGGAGAAGTAGCAGGCTGAGATGACATCAGGTAGCAGGAGATGAGTAGATAACTTATCAAACCATTCTGAACACCTACAAATCTGACAGGAGATCAAAGAGAAGAAGAGCATCAATTCTAGAAACAGAAAATCGACCACTTTCTGAAAGGTAGGACCAACAGAGAAGTGAATCCAAAGTGATGGGAAGATAGACCACAGGGGGAGGGGTCAGCTCCCAGCAAGTGGCAGAACAATGGACCACAAAGTCAGAACTTTTAAAAGTCTGCTTCACTGAGGGACATCACTCCAGAGGCTAAGCCAAGGTGAAGCCCACACGGGGACAGCGTGGTCTCAGGTCCCATGTGGTCACAGAAGGATCAGGGGTATCTGAGTGTCACAGAGCTTGAGGTATTAAAGCAGGGAAGCTGGCTACAGAAAAGAAGCTTAGGAGTGAGCTCTCAACTTGGGGATACGTTAAATGGTGATCCATGGCACAAGCCACTGCTCTGTGAGCAGAGACCCCACAACATCCGGGGAGACCCCACTGGAAGAACACAGGGAACTGCAGGGTTTGGGGACTCCAGGCAGGGCTGGGTGCCAGAGACAGGGACTCTTGGTCACAAGCTGGGTGAGCTTGGTGCAACCAGAGGCCAGGGAGACAGGAGTGACTGAGTGCTTTTCTCAGAGGGCACACTGAGGAGTGAGGCCCCGAGCTCTCAGCTCCTCTGGGCCAGGAGATTGGGAGGCCACCATTTTCATTCCTGTCCTCTGGAACTCTATGGAAAGCGTCCAGGGAACAAAAGCTCCCTAAAGTGAACCCGACTGGATTAGTTAGCTGGCCCCTGGTAAGGATGGTGCAATTCCGGCTTGGGCAAAGACACTTGAGAATCACTACAACAGGCCCCTCCCCCAGAAGATCAGCAAGAAATCTAGCCAAGGCCAAGTTCACTTACCAAGGAGAACAGCGGAATTCCAGAGGAGGAGAAAGCAAAGCATGGAATTCATGGCTTTCTCCCCATGATTCTTTAGTCTTGCAAAGTTAATTAATTTTTTTTATTTTTTTTTCTTATGCTAAAATTTTTTTAACTTTTACTCTTTCCTCTTAATGTTTTTTAACTAGTTTATCTTAATAATACCATTCATAAAAAATCTTTGTTGAACCTTCATTATAGTCATATTTTATCCTTCATTGTATATAACTTTATTTTTTGCATACACATAGGGTTTTTTCTTCTAAAAAAATTTGGGATACAACTTCTAATAGGTCAAAATATACCCTAAATCTAGCACAGGGCTTTGTTCTAGTTTCCCGTCTGAGCAAATTCTCTCCACTTTCTTTTTCTTTATTCTCCCAACCAACTTATTTTATCAACTTCTTTTCTAGAAATTTAAAAAAAAAATTCATCTTTATAGTCATATTCCATGCCTTCATCATGTTTACCCTTATATATGCTTTTCCTTCTTTAAAATTTTGGGAGGTAGTTTCTTCTAAGAGACCAAAATTCTCCCAAAATTAAGTGGGTGACCCTGTTCTATTCACCACTTTAATGTATATTTTTTCTTTTTTATATTTTTTCTTTATTTTTTTCTTTTTTAAATTTTTTTGAACTTCTTTTCCACCCCTTTCTTCCTCCATGATTTGGGGTCTCTTCTGATTTGTTAAAGCATATTTTCCTGAGGTCTTTTCCACCCTTTCAGTATTTTATTTGCTCCTTCATATATTCTTATCAGGATAAAATGACAAGGTGGAAAACTCACCACAAAAAAAAAAAAAAAAAAAAAAGAACAAGAGGCAGTACCGAAGGCTGGGGACCTAATCAATACGGACATTGGTAATATGTCAGATCTAGAGTTCAGAATGATGATTCTCAAGGTTCTAGCTGGGCTCAGAAAAGACATGGAAGATATTAGAGAAACCCTGTCTGGAGAAATAAAAGTCCTTTCTTGGGAAATAAAAGAACCAAAATCTGAGTTGAAATTAAAAAAGCTATTAATGAGGTGCAATAAAAAAATGGAGGCTCTTACTGCTAGAATAAATGAGGCAGAAGAGATAATTAGTGATATAGAAGACCAAATGCTCAGAATAAAGAAGCTAAGCAAAAGAGAGACAAACTACTGGACCACAAGGGGAGAATTTGAGAGATAAGTGATAACATAAGACAAAAAAAAAAGAAAATAGAATAATTGGGATTCCAGAAGAAGAAGAAAGAGAGAGGGGAACAGAAGGTATATTCGAGAGAATTATTGTAGAGAATTTCCCTAATATGGCAAAGGGTAAAAGCATCAAAATCCAGGAGGCACAGAGAATCACCCTCAAATCAATAAGAATAGGTCCACACCCCGTCATCTAATAGTAAAATTTACAAGTCTTAGCAACAAAGAGAAAATCCTGAAAGCAGCCTGGGAAAAGAAGTCTGTAACATACAATGGTAAAATATTAGATTGGCAGCAGACTTACCCACAGAGACCTGGCAGGCCAGAAAGAACTGGCATGATATATTCAGAGCACTAAACGAGAAAAACATGCAGCCAAGAATACTTTATCCAGCTAGGTCATCATTGAAAATAGAAGGAGAGGGGCGCCTGGGTGGCTCAGTGGGTTAAAGCCTCTGCTTTCGGCTCAGGTCATGGTCCCAGGGTCCTGGGATCGAGCCCCGCATCGGGCTTTCTGCTCAGCAGTGAGCCTGCTTCCTCCTCTCTCTCTGCCTGCCTCTCTGCCTACTTCTGATCTCTGTCTGCCAAATAAATAAAAAAAAATCTTTAAAAAAATAAATAAAAAAAAAAATAGAAGGAGAGATTAAAAGCTTCCAGGACAAACAAAAACTGAAAGAGTCTGTAAACACCAAACCAGCTCTACAGGAAATATTGAAAGGGGTCCTCTAAGCAAAGAGAGACCCTAAAAGTATTACCAGAAAGGAATAGAGACATTATACAGAACAATCACCATACAGGCAATACAATGGCACTAAATTCATATCTCTCAATAGTTACCCTGAAGGTAAATGGGCTAAATGCCCCAATCAAACGACACAGGGTATCAGAATGGATAAAAAAACAAAACCCATCAATATGCTGTCTACAAGAAACTCATTTTAGATCCAAAAAAACCTCCAGATTTAAAGTGAGGGGGTGGAAAAGAATTTACCATGTTAATGGACATCAAAAGAAAGCTGTGGTGGCAATCCTTATATCAGATCAATTAGATTTTAAGCCAATGACTATAATAAGAGATGAGGAAGGACACTATATCATACTCAAAGGGCCTGTCCAACAAGAAGATCTAACAATTTTAAATATCTATGCCCCTAACATGGGAGCAGCCAACTATATAAACTAATTAATAACAAAATCAAAGAAACACATCAACAATAATACAATAATAGTAGGGGACTTTAACACTCCCCTCACTGAAATGGACAGATCATCCAAGCAAAAGATCAACAAGGAAATAAAGGCCTTAAATGATGCACTGGACCAGATAGACATCACAGATATATTCAGAACATTCCATCCCAAAGCAACAGAATACGCATTCTTCTCTAGTGCACATGGAACATTCTCCAGAAGAGATCACATTCTGGGTCATAAATCAGGTCTCAACCAGTATCAAAAGATTGGGATCATTCCCTGCATATTTTCAGACCACAATGCTCTGAAGCTAGAACTCAATCACAGGAGGAAATTTGGAAAGAACCCAAATACATGGAGACTCAACAGCATCCTTCTAAAGAATGAATGGTCAACCAGAAAATTAAAGAAGAATTGAAAAAATTCATGGAAACAAATGATAATGAAAACATGACGGTTCAAAATCTGTGGCACAGCAAAGGTAGTCCTGAGAGGAAAATATATAGTGGTACAAGCCTTTTTCAAGAAACAATAAAGTTCTCAAATACACAACCTAACCCTACACCTAAAGGAGCTTGAGAAAGAACAAAGAAAGCCTAAACCCAGCAGGAGAACAGAAACAATAAAGATCAGAGCAGAAATCAATGAAATAGAAACTAAAAAAATAATATAACAGATCAACAAAAGTAGGAGCTGGTTCTTTGAAAGAATTAATAAGATTGATACACCTCTGGCCAGACTTATCAAAAAGAAAAGAGAAAGGACCCAAATAAATAAAATCATGAATGAAAGAGGAGATCACAACCAACACCAAAGAAATATAAGAACATATTATGAGCAACTATACTCCAGCAAATTTGAGAATCTGGAAGAAATGGTTGCATTTCTAGAGACATATAAACTACCACAACTGAACCAGGAAGAAATAGAAAACCTGAACAGACCCATAACCAGTAAGGAGATTGAAAGAGTCATCAAAAATATCCAAACAAACAAAAGCCCAGGGCCAGATGGCTTCCCAAGGTAATTCTACCAAACATTTAAAGAAGAATTAATTCCTCTTCTCCTAAAACTGTTCCAAAAAATAGAAATGGAAGGCAAACTTCCAAACTCATTTTATGAGGCCAGCATCACCTTGATCCCCAAACCAGACAAGGATCCCATCAAAAAAGAGAATTACAGACCAATACCCTTGATGAACACAGATGCGAAAATTCTCACCAAAATACTAGCCAATAGGATCCAACAGTACACTAAAGGATTATTCACCATGACCAAGTGGGATTTATTCCAGGGCTCCAAGTTTGTTTCAACATCCGCAAATCAATCAATGTGATACAATACATTAATAAAAGAAAGAACAAGAACCATAAGATACTCTCAATAGATACTGAAAAAGTATTTGACAAAGTACAGCATCCCTTCCTGATCAAAACTCTTCAAAGTGTAGGGATTACCCAATATTATCAATACCCAACATTATCAAAGCCAAAGCAAATGCTGAAAGAAGGTAATAAAAGAATCAAAGGTGCCAAGGTTTAATATCCCTCAGTTTCTGTTTGAATATGAGCCAGTGCATAGTGAGTATTAGATTCCTAATAATACGTGAAATATAGGTGATTGGCTTTGTGACAGAGCCTAAGGATTCATAAATGGCATTTTAGTGTGCATGCATGTGTGTGTGTGGATAGACGGATAAGATAGATGATAGATAGATAGATAGATATCCATATACATACATACATATAAAATATCAATAAAGTTAAAATTAAATTTTCAATGTAACTTTTAGATAGACTCCCAAGGATTGTGAAATTGCCAAGTGAAGTTCTTATTATAATATTCAAAACTCTGCACTTAGTACATTTTCCATATTATAATTTAATGACTTCAAACATAACAATCCCTCAGGTTTGCAGGATCAGCCAATGTAAGATTTCCTCTAACATGTTAAGAAGTATGTGTTTCAAGGGCACCTGGGTGGCTCAGTCAGTTAAGCATCTGCTTTTGCTTAGGTCATGATCCCAGGGTCCTGGGACCTGGCCCAACATTGGGCTGATCAGGGAGCCTTCTTCTCCTTCTCCCTCTTTCCCTCCCCTTTCTTGTGCTTGCTTGCTCTCTCTTTCTCTCTCTCTCTGTCAAATAAACAAACAAAATCTTTAAAAAAATAAAAATGTACTTCTAAAATTTATTTTACATAGAAAAGTCTTCTGTCATATTGAAAACTAGTAATTTTTTTCTACATATGAGATAAAGCTTCAAGACTTAATTACTCATTCTTATTTTTTTCTGGTACTTTTCAGATACTTGGAGATCATATCCCAAATCACAGCCTCTTGTATACATAAGGTCTTTCTTTCTCAGTTTTTGTGGCTAAATAATATCAGTGTTATTATCATCACACATTAAAAAAAAAAAAAACTTGTAGCACATCATTTAAATTTCTTTAACATTTTAACAAATATCTTGGAGGCAAAAGAAGGCTATTAATATTTTTTTTAATTAAATTGTGTCTTTATGAAGTATATATGTTTTTATCTACAGAATTAGGAGAGTATTCTAAGTTAAATATTGAAATATTGAAAAAATATTCTGAATTAAATTATTAAAACCATGCAAGTCTGTTAAACTTAGGGACGCCTGGGTGGCTCTGTCTTTATGTGTCTGCCTTTGGCTCAGATCATGATTCCAGGGTCCTGGGATCGAGTCCTGCATAGGATATCCTGCTAGGTGGGAAGCCTGCTTCTCCTTCTCCCACTCCCCCTGCTTGTGTTCCCTCTTGCTGTGTCTCTCTCTGTCAAGTAAATAAATAAAATATTTTTAAGTTTGTTAAACTTATATTTACTAAGTTATGAATAATGTTAACCTCTTACATCAGAAAATACTAGCATTCAACAATTTCTTAAGTGGCATGACCAATAGACCAGGTTTACGTATTCTGGTGAATTGTTGTATTTTGTTTGTTTTTTTTT
>ML103907.1:96691-107219 GCA_003697995.1 Taxidea taxus jeffersonii
GTTTTGGATTTCTTTTATTTTCTCTCTCTCTTTTTTAATATTTTATTTATTTAATTGTCAGAGAGAGAGAAAGCACAAGCTGGGGGAGCAGCAGGCAGAAGGAAAATCAGACTCCCCACTAAACAAGGATCCCGATGTGGGACTCATCCCAGGACCCTGGGACCACAACCTGAGCTGAAGTCAGGCACTTAACTGACTGAGCCACCCAGGCGCCCCTCTTATTTTCTAATATAGATGTTTAGCACTATAAATTCTCCCCAGAAGAGCTGCTTTAGTGGCATTTCACAAATTTTAAGAGTATTGAGCTTTCATTTTTAGACATTTAAAATAATTTCTGATTTCTTGTCATTTCTTTTTTGGCTCAGGTTATTTTGTTATTTTCTTAGTTTGCAAATATTAAAGGATTCTAATTGATTTTTTAAATTTCTAATCTAATTCTATCATGATCAGAGAATATGACACATATATTTCAATCTTTTAAACCTCATTGAGATTTGTTTTATGTCCCCAAATATGGTCTATGTTGGTAAATATTATAGGTGTACTTGAGAAAAATGTGCATTTTGTTGTTATTGGATAGTATTTTGTAAATGTCATGCAGGACAAGTCAGTTGATAGTATTTTTCAGGTCTTTTATACACTTACTGATTAACTCTCAGTTTGGTCAATCAATTATTCAAACAGAAATATTGAAATCCCCAAGTATAAGTTAGGATTTTTTACTTTCTCCCAGCCATTCTATCAGTATTCACTGAATGTATTTTGAAACTTTCTTTTTAGGTGCATATACGTTCAGGCTTGCTATGTCATATTGATGGTTGGCCCCTTGTCATTATGGAATGATCTCTAAACCCGCAGAAGTTTTTACTCTGTAACCACTTTGTCAGAGATTGGTATTGTCAATCCAGCTTTCATTGGATTGATTTGGGGATAACATATCTCTTCTCATCCTTTTATTTTTAATATATCTGTCTTTATATCTAACATGCCCTTTTTGTAGACAGCATACAATTAGTTCTTGTTCTTTAATTTAGACTATTTCTATCTAATGAAATTTTCATTTCAGTTTTTGTACTTCTCAGCTCTAGAATTACTTCCAGTTTCTTCTGGGTGTTCTCTTTATTGGTGTTTTCATTTTGTTCATACATTATTTTCTTGACTTTTTCACATCTTCCTTTAGTTCTTTGATCACCGTTAAGACAGTTTTAAATTCTTTGCTTAGTAGGTTTGCCATCTTCTCTCTCCCAGGGACAATTTCTGTTTACCTTTTACTTTTAATGAGCCACACTTCCCTGGGTTTTTTTGTATACCTTGTGATTTTTTTTATTGAAAATTGGACATTTGATTCTAGTAATGTCGTAAATCTGGAAATAAAATTTGTCCCCTTCCCTAGAATTTGCTATTTGTTTTTGTTTTTCCATTTTTTTTTATTTTATTTTGTTGATTGTCATAGGCTGAGAACAACCTGAAGTGTAAACCTAAAGTTTTTCAGATCTTTTCTGAACTTGTACTTTTCCCTGGGCATGCACAGTAACTATTTCTCCCTGTATATGCAACTGCTTTTGAATGTCCTAGTCTTAATAGTCTGTCTTTCAAAATCAGAAAAATTTTAAAAATGAAGGAATAAGGCCACCAACCCTTTAAATCACTTAGAAGGATTTTTAATCACTTCAGGAGGGGTTCACAATAATGCAACAGTGGCTTTCCACCTGTATGTCTGCAAGTCCCTAATCAAAAGCAACAATCAACAATCAGAACACCCATTATGGCCACTGAAAACAGTGTGCACGCTGCTTCTGGAACACATGCACCAATTACCAGCCATAGGACTGAGTGTGGTAGAGGTAGCTGCTGCTGAGCTAAGAGCAGATATTCACTGAAATTAACTACAATTTATTATCTAAACCTTCCTGTGGAAATTGCAAGCCTTCAGTCAATTCCTGAGTTCCAAAATATTTATATTAGATGGATTCTATCAGTGCAGTTATAGACTGGGTGAAAAGACTGAGTTCTGGTTCTTCCTACTGTGCCATATTCCTGGAATCCTCCTCCTCAAACAAATATATTTTTTTTAACACTATGTTCTAGGCACTAGGGATACCTGTTCTAGAGGAGCAATCTAGTGAGAACAGAGAAAAAAACAACAAAATAACAAATCAGCTATATAGCATGTTACAATGAGATAAGTATTGGGGGGGGATATATAGGAAGAGGAGGAGGATTAAAAGTGTGTGAGGGTGTGATTTTTTAATATGGAGTACTCAGTGTCATCTTCATTGAGAAGGTGTTTTTTTTAAGATTTTATTTATTTAGAGAGAGAGAGACTGAGCTAGGGGAAGGGGCAGAGCAAGGGGGAGGAAGGTTCTTAAGCAGACTCTGCACTAAGCATAGACCCTATGCAGGGCTCCAACCCAGGACCCTGAGATCACCATCTGAGCCCAAACCAAGAGTCCATTCAACCAGGTGTACCATTCAGAGGCCCTGAGAAGGTGATTTTTGAAAAGAATTAAAGAAGGTAATCAAAGCAAAGTAAGGTAGGTAATCAGAGCACACACAACCATGGCAGTGTATTTATTCCACATGGACTCATTTAGAGAATATTTTTCTATAGGGAAAAAAGGAAAGAAAGATTTATAAAAAAATATCACTCTATTGCCAGCAAACTATTTTAATGTCTCTTTCTTCAAGGACTCCTATAGTTTGCATAGAATGTTTAAAAATTACTGATTAGGGATGCCTGGGTGGCTCAGTTGTTAAGCGTCTGCCTTAAGCTCAGCTCATGATCCCAGGGTCCTGACATGGAGACCCACATTGGGCTCCCTGCTCTACAGGAAGACTGCTTCTCCCTCTCCCACTCCCCCTGCTGTTCTCTCTCACTGTGTCTCTCTCTGTCATATAAAATAAAATAAAATTAGTCTTTAAATAAATGTGTGAGGTTTTGTAATCTGGAATTTTGTTCCAGATTTCTACTGTTTCTTAGCTTTTACTGCATTTAAACAAAGCAAGCAAACAAACAAAAACAATAATATTGTTCATTGTTTTGTTTTTCAAAACAATATATTTATCCAAAGAAGAAAACAAATTTAAAATGCTTATATTTTTAGCATGATTTTATTTATTTGAGAGAGAGAGAGATGGAGAGAGCACAACTGGGGAGGAGGGGAGAGGGAGACACAGGCTTCCTACTGAGCAGGGAGTCTGATGCGGGGCTCCATCCCAGGTGCTTAACCGACTGAGCCACCCAGGTGCCCCTAATATATAGTCTTCTAATGTAAATGTTTATTCCACAATTTTTTATTACAGCTATTTTCTTCAACATCATATTTGTGCTAAAAAGCTGGAAAAACTGGCATTTTCTTAGAAATATGTGACTAGAGTCAGAGCATACATAAAACCTCCTCGTTATTCATGAAAAAATGATTTATTTTTTTATCTTTTTTGTTCAGACTGAAAAGGAGCCAGAATCATTACTAGCTGGCAGAGAGGAAGGAGACTCTAGTTAATAATCAGAGACATCAAGTCTAACAAAACATGTAGCTTTTTCAGTGCTTTGGGGATACAGAAGATGTTATAAGGGCACTCTTGATAACTGTGACCACGATATGCATTTCATCCAAATATAAAGTAATAGAAAACATTAAAAATACTGAAAATGTTAACAATGTATTAAGGCACTGCAAAATAGAAATATCCAACTACACGATTTCAATATCCTTACTGTAAAGATATTTCAAAGTCATGAAAATTGGATATAGGAATAAAGTTTGATTTGAATTAACAAATGGGACCCAAAGGACAACCTTTTTTAGTTGCTTGTATAAACAGTTCAGACTAATATAAAATATTCAAGGGGTAATTAGGTTTTTAACTCAAGAAAACTCAATTATTTTATTGTACATTTTCTAACGTTAATCATGGTCAGGGTTTTTCAGGTGTACTGTGTATGTCTTGCATTATGTTTCTTAAATTATGTATTTTTTAGCACATGAATTTTATTAGTATTTAAGGAGCTTAATTTGTACAATATTAATTGGTAATACATTTATTAATTTTACTTATGGTAAAATTTTAGAGCATGAATTTAAAGGTTCATATGAAAGCAGAATTAATGTAAAATAAATATGGATATGGTAATTTTGTATATTTGACTGAGTCATATTTTTATTAACAAGTAATATATTGTCATAATGACATTAAATCCTAGAGCATGAAAGGATACATGAAATAGCAAACTAATGAATTAGTAAAGCATAAATCTGGCTCTCCATCTTTTTGATTATAAATAGATTATTATTTACCACTTTAGGATAAGTAATTACTATATTTCAATTTCTTTTTTTTTTAAGATTTTATTTATTTGACAGACAGAGATCACAAGTAGGCAGAGAGGCAGGCAAAGAGAGAGAAGAGGAAGCAGGCTCCCTGCTGAGCAGAGAGCCCAATGTGGGGCTCGATCCCAGGACCCTGGGACCATGACCTGAGCCGAAGGCAGAGGCTTTAACCCACTGAGCCACCCAGGCGCCCCTATATTTCAATTTCTTGATCAGAATAATATTTTTAGTAAATATTTTTCTTTTTCTACTCACCATTTAATACAACAAATAAGTGAGAAGAACAAGAATATCTTTAAAATGTGACAAGAGGAATAATTTTGGAATTAAAATATGGATTTATATTTCTTTTCTCAGAAAAACTGAGGTCACTGCATTGAGAGTGCTTCAAAGGATAAGAAATTGTGATTATTAGCAGGTTATATCAGTACAGCACAGTAGGCATAAGATAGTTTAGCCAGAATGCAAAAGCCATGCTTCTCCACAATAAAGTGTGGGATAACAAGTACACCTTGTAGTTTCTGAACACTGTTTCTACAAACATAACCTAAGATTTTATGAACTCTATTGGTAACACCATCACATTAACATAAATGAAGCATAAAATAAACCAAACATCTCTAAATCTTTATTTCTCCATTATACCACTAAGTTACATTTTTCTGAATTTGGAATTTTTAAAGCTATAAACATGGGATTTTACATTTGTCCCTTTTACACTTCATTTTATTAGATCCAAGACATCATTCCAAACCATCCTAAAATTATTCTGTAATTAAATGCTAGATATCTTTACCAGGGAAATTTTTAAATAAATTTTAACTAAATCTAGCAGATTGTGAGATGCAGACTTTACAAAGTTAGGTATGTAACATCATTTAAGGAGGTATTACAAAAGATATTCATGCCATAACAAGTAATATCAAAAGGGAAGAATTATAACTGAGTGAGGCCCTTCCCTAATTAGTCAGTTACACATGTATCTTCTGGGTCACATATGGAATGGAAAAAGGAAGACTCCATTTTAGAGGATAAGTGCATAAGAAATGGGCTAAGGTTGTATGTGGGCCTAGATGTAAAGATTATAAATGGAAAATGAATAATGTCTAGAGCAATGGCTATTTCTTTAAAACCAAAAATGGCAAAGGATCTTTCAATGCCAGTTGTTTGTGGTAATATTAAAATGTTTAAAGTAAGCATATGTCTAAAGTCATGTGCACTATAAATATAAAAGTTTATTATTACCTTCAGGAATGCCTGCTCTAATTATTAAAAAGATTCAGCTGAATATGGGGGTAAAGGAGATTCCAAGTCTTAACTTTGTCAGGTTATTAGAATAAGCCTACTTTCTCAGAAATTGAATCATATCTTCCAGTGTTAAACTATGTAATATTTTCTGAACAGTGGTAAATGAAACGCAATTCAATCTTTTATGATCTAAAATTTACTAGAATCTTGGTGCCCTTACTAATCCATTTGTGACTTTTTGGTCCTTTTGGAATCACCAAATAAATAAATGAATAGATTAAATAAATAATCCTAATTTTACATACAGTTTTCTTAATTCTTTTGACAAATATTTAGTCTTCAACACCTACTGTAAGCCCATCTATCCATTTTAGATTACTTTGATAATATAGAAAACAACTGAATGCCTTGTAATGTATTATCTGCAATTGTCCACAAGTCAGTTACTGGATGTATTTCTGAAACCTTCCCTAGAGCATTCCAAAAAGGCACTAGGCCTGCTACTCAAAACAAAATTAAACTATGCACTGTTGTTACTGTTGCTATATAATTCAGAGTCTTGAAATATATTTGTCCAACCAGAAAACATGTGAAAATTATTTTGACTCTCTTCCCTCAGCAATGTGCAAGTTTGAAAGAGAAATGTAGTTATCTTTCATGTCATATTGATTGCTTTTGGCTTTCAGGGACTCAAACAGGGTAGATCAATGCCGGATTTTATACTTTGCTAGAAACAGCTTCAGCAAAACATGTTATTATTAGTTTCATTTGCAATTACAATTTTAAAGCCACACTTTGCTGGAGCAGAAAGAGAAGCCAAGGAAAACAGAAACCGTAAATGAGACACAGCCTGGTCATGGATTCAGTGTCAGCAATTTATTCAGCTCATTGGATTCTGGTTGCCTCTACCCAGTTTTGTGAATAATTCCATTTCCCTCACACAACCTTTATGAATGAATTAAGTGATTGTTTTAAAGGAATCTTAAATTGGGGAAATTACTTTTATTTAGCAACAAATATACCGGTCCTGGAATATTTATCACTGCCAAAATAGTTGTTGGACTCTTTTCATCTATTCCCCTTATAAATATATTATAACTATTATTATCCTTCAGTTATAATATTGAGAAGAGCCCTAATTTCTTTGTTCTTAGCAAGGTTTGGTCAGTTTGTAATAAATTAATTTAGTTAAACCAAATGGCAACCCTACCAAATCCTTTGTCCCTTTGTACTCAAGGACATAGGGTTTTTAGTCCATAGCAGTGGTCTTTCTTCCAAGTTAGTTCAGAGTTTGGGGTTTGTAGAACAACATCTAGGAGTTTTTATTAAGGAAATACAGAAATACAGTTAAATTATCAAAAATTTTATGTTTATTTTTATTTTGCCTTACAAATACTACACACACACACACACACACTCACACACACCAATCTCTATCTATATATAGAAGACAGATTTAAAATATGTGTATTTTGTCTCAGTAAAGTAAGGGACACTGCTCAAGAATTCACTTTGGGGAGAAGAGTCAAGATGGCGGAGAAGTAGCAGGCTGAGAAGACATCAGCCAGCAGGAGATCAGCTAGATAGCCTATCAAACCATTCCGTACACCTACGAATCCAAAAGGAGATCAAAGAGAAGAAAAACAATTCTAGAAACAGAAAATCGACCACTTTCTGAAAGGTAGAACCAGCGGAGAAGTGAATCCAACGCGATGGGAAGATAGACCCCAGGGGCAGGGGCTGGCTCCCGGCAAGCAGCGGAGCACAAAATCAGGATTTTTAAAAGTCTGCTCCACGGAGGGACATCACTCCAGAGGCTAAACTGGGGTGAAGACCTACCTCACAGGGACAACGTGGACTTCTGGACCCGCGGGGTCACAGAAGGATCGGGGGTGTCTGAGTGTCGCAGAGCTCACAGGTATTAGAGAGGGGAAGCCGGCTGCGGAGACAGAGCCGAGATTTCCTAGTGGTCTGTGACACGGACCGGTGCTCTGTGGCACTGGCCGGTGCTCTGTGCGAGGGGTCCCCACAAGATCCGGGGAGACCCCGACCCGGGAGAGCTCAGGGATCTACGGGGTTTGGAGACTCCAGGTGGGACTCTGTCAGAGACAGAGACGCTTGGTCACAGGCTGGGTGAGCTTGGAACGCTCCCAGAAGCCAGTGAGACTGGACTGCTTACGCACGATTTTCTCTGAGCAAGGTCTCCGGGCGCGCGCGGGCTCCGAGCGCAAACAGGGGCTGGGGAGACCTAAGGGATTACATGCTTTTCTATGAAGGTGCACTGAAGACTGGGGCCCCTAGCTCTCGGCTCCTCTGAACCAGAGATTGGGAGGCCGCCATTTTCATTCCCGTCCTCAGGAACTCTATGGAAAGCGTTCAGGGAAAAAAAGCTCCCGAAAGCGAACCTGAGAGGATTACTTAGCCCGACCCCTGGTAAGGGCGGTGCAATTCCGCCTGGGGCAGAGACACCTGAGAATCACTACAACAGGCCCCTCCCCCAGAAGATCAAAGAAATACAGCCAAGACCAAGTTCACTTAACAAGGAGAACAGCGGATTCTTATCTGGACAAAATGACAAGGCAGAAAAACTCACCACAAAAAAAAGAACAGGAGGCAGGACCGAAGGCTAGGGACCTAATCAATACAGACATTGGTAATATGTCAGATCTGGAATTCAGGATGACGATTCTCAAGGTTCTAGCCGGGCTTGAAAAAGGCATGCAAGATATTAGAGAAACCCTGTCAGGAGAAATAAAAGCCCTTTCTGGAGAAATAAAAGAACTAAAGTCTAATCAAGTTGAAATAAAAAAAGCTATTAATGAGGTGCAATAAAAAATAGAGGCTCTTACTGCTAGGATAAATGAGGCAGAAGACAGAATTAGTGATATAGAAGACCAAATGACAGAGAATAAAGAAGCTGAGCAAAAGAGAGACAAACAACTACTGGACTACGAGAGGAGAATTCGAGAGATAAGTGATGCCATAAGACGAAACAACATTAGAATAATTGGGATTCCAGAAGAAGAAGAAAGAGAAATAGGAGCAGAAGGTATACTGGAGAAGATTATTGTGGAGAATTTCCCTAATATAGCAAGGGGAACAAGCATCAAAATCCAGGAGGTGCAGAGAATACCCCTCAAAATCAATAGGAATCGGTCCACACCCCACCATCTAATAGTAAAATTTACAAGTCTTAGCGACAAAGAGAAAATTCTGAAAGCAGCACGAGACAAGAAGTCTGTAACATACAATGGTAAAAATATTAGATTGGCAGCAGACTTATCCACAGAGACCTGGCAGGCCAGAAAGAACTGGCATGATACATTCAGAGCACTAAATGAGAAAAACATGCAGCCAAGAATACTTTATCCAGCTAGGTTATCATTGAAAATAGAAAGAGAGATAAAAAGCTTCCAGGACAAACAAAAACTGAAAGAGTTTGTAAACACCAAACCAGCTCTACAGGAAATATTGAAAGGGGTCCTCTAAGCAAAGAGAGACCCTAAAAGTATTACCAGAAAGGAATAGAGACATTATACAGAACAATCACCATACAGGCAATACAATGGCACTAAATTTATATCTCTCAATAGTTACCCTGAATGTAAATGAGCTAAATGCCCCAATCAAAAGACACAGGGTTTCAGAATGGATAAAAAAACAAAACCCATCCATATGCTGCCTCCAAGAAACTCATTTTAGACCTGAAGACACCTCCAGATTGAAAGTGAGGGGGTGGAAAACAATTTACCATGCTAATGGACATCAGAAGAAAGCTGGGGTGGCAATCCTTATATCAGATCAATTAGATTTTAAGCCAAAGACTATAATAAGAGATGAGGAAGGACACTATATCATACTCAAAGGGTCTGTCCAACAAGAAGATCTAACAATTTTAAATATCTATGCCCCTAACATGGGAGCAGCCAACTATATAAACCAATTAATAACAAAATCAAAGAAACACATGGACAAGAATACAATAATAGTTGGAGACTTTAACACACCCCTCACTGAAATGGACAGATCATCCAAGCAAAAGATCAACAAGGAAATAAAGGTCTTAAATGACACACTGGACCAGATGGACATCACAGATATATTCAGAACATTCCATCCCAAAGCAACAGAATACACATTCTTCTCTAGTGCCCATGGAACATTCTCCAGAATAGATCACATCCTGGGTCATAAATCAGGTCTCAACAGGTATCAAAAGATTGGGATCATTCCCTGCATATTTTCAGAACACAATGCTCTGAAGCTAGAACTCAATCACAAGAGGAAATGTGGAAAGAGCACAAATACATGGAGACTCAACAGCATCCTTCTAAAAAATGAATGGGTCAACCAGGAAATTAAAGAAGAATTGAAAAAAACCATGGAAACAAATGATAATGAAAACACAACGGTCCAAAATCTGTGGGACACAACAAAGGCAGTTCTGAGAGGAAAATATATAGTGATACAAGCCTATCTCAAGAAACAGGAAAGGTCTCAAATACACAACCTAACCCTACACCTTAAGGAACTCGAGAGAGAACAACAAAGAAAGCCTAAACCCAGCAGGAGAAGAGAAATAATAAAGATCAAAGCAGAAATCAATGAAAGAGAAACCAAAAAAAACAATAGAACAAATCAATGAAACTAGGAGCTGGATCTTTGAAAGAATTAATAAGACTGATAAACCCCGGGCCAGACTTATCCAAAAGAAAAGAGAAAGGACCCAAATAAATAAAATCATGAACGAAAGAGGAGAGATCACAACCAACACCAAAGAAATACAAACAATCATAAGAACATATTATGAGCAACTCTATGCCAACAAATTTGACAATCTGGAAGAAATGGATGCTTTCCTAGAGACATATAAACTGCCAAAACTGAACCAGGAAGAAATAGAAAACCTGAATAGGCCCATAACCAGTAAGGAGATTGAAACAGTCATC
>RCUC01139518.1:0-133341 GCA_003697995.1 Taxidea taxus jeffersonii
TTGCATCAGATTAAGCTCTTTTTGAATTATTAGTTGTAACCATCATATGAAAGTGTTTATGAAAGCCTGCAGGTTTTGCACAGTGTGAAATTAATGAGTTTGCAGAATTAAAACTAAAAAATCCTGAAATTTGAAGAATTTTTAGTTCTTGTATTTGGTTCACTTTTTTTTGAGATTGGTGTTTTTGGTTTTTTAGTTTTTAAAAGGTTTTGAAATTGACTGTAACCCTGTAGGTTTCCTAAGTTGCTGTTACTTTAGATGGTTTTAATGAGTTGTTTATCTTATTCTAATTCTGTTTGCTTTGAATCCCTGCCTTCTGCCTCAGGCCCCCTTTTTATCAGTCATTGCTAGTGTTAGTAGTAACTTACTGCTGCTGGACCAGGTGGCAGGTTTTTTTCCCCCCTTTCCCTTGATGACTAACAAAATTCTGTAAATAACTGAATTGGATATAAAATTTTGATTCATTTTGTGAAGGGGGATTTTATAATCTGGTTATCAGTTTCTTTAGCGTACTTTTCACTCCAAATTTCCACTTTGAAAGTAGGAAAGTTCGGGAAGTCCAGAGTGCAGAGCAGTAATACATAGTTGATAGTTTCGCAGCTAAAATCAATTGGGTTTCCTGTTTTCTCTTTTGTTACATGTAATTTCTTTAAGAGGAAAGTAATAAATCAGTAGTAGTGTTAACTTTCTATTCTTAAAAAGGCTGGTAATTTTGATAAAATGCAAAAGGCAACTATGTTGTTTGTCACTAGCAAACGTAATAATTCCTCATTTATTTTAATGAGATTGGTTCTGAACAGTTAACCTATTTGATTCTGTTGACTGATTATCCTAGTACTTTAGGGTCATTTGGTTTCTAAATGGTATTTAATTTATAGCAGTCTTTGGGTTAAAAATGAATTCTCATTTATTTCCAAAATCTAATTCTATTTTGGGGGACTGTGTGGTGGGGTGCATCAGGATTGTGGAGGTGTTTGTGTTTCCATTATTATATTTTAGTTGAATTGGAGTCAGTGGCAGTTTCAGACAGTGATTGTGATCAAGATGGGTGTACCCCAGTGATTTATTGAGGTGTCCTCTGGGGCTATGGCGGTCCATATTCCCGGAAGATAGAGGTTCTCTGTGCTGCTTGGTGTGATGTGACCTATTGCTTGGCTGCTCCTCATCCTTGCTGTATTCTCAAAAAGCTCTTCCCAATGTAGGGAAAGTTGTGTTGATTTCAGCTTACTCAACTTGGCTGAAAAAGGAGAGCACAGTAAGTCTTTTTGACTTAACACAGAGTTATTTCAGATTGCCCCGATTCCCTCAGATGTGCTTGTAGCCAGAGCTCTTCTAGGAAGTATCTGAATAATGCCCCCCCCCCCTCCCGCCTTATGGCTATACTGGCCTGTGATTTCTTTCAGTGAGGATTAGGTGTTCGGTGTCTGTGGAGACTTGCCACTTCAGAGCATCCATCTGATTATTTAGCTACTTGTATTAGTGTTGTTTTTAGAAAGGAAAGGCAGTTAGGTAAGTACTTCATTTAAATTTGTACCTGGCACTGTGGGCAGACAAAAGCTATGCTAACCTTCAAGAACTTTTACTTAGAGAAGATATAGTGTATTCATTAATAATACAAGGCAAAATGTGCCATACTGTGGTGCAAGCAAGTGCTAGGCGTGTTTAGAAGTGAAAGAAATCCTTGAAATGATGTAGGAAGGCTTTATGAACAAGGAGGCAGATTTTTGCTTCATTTTGATGAATACATAAGAGGCATTCTTGTCATGAGAAACAAATAAGCAAAAGTGGCAAAGGACAATGAGTTGAAATTGTTTAAACTGCAGACCATGATTCTTATAGGAGACAGATAGATGATAGGTTTGCAAAGATAAACTGTAGGATTTTCTAACACAGGATAATAAGTGGGGTCTCTTTGTTAGCCACCTTGGGGTTTCCAGTGCATTTCTTTCCTTAGGGGAGGAATGTTTCCTTTATTTGACTATTTCATTGTGGAACTCAACAATGACACATACTGTTTTTCAAATAGTCTTGACAGGAATGATGTTGTCATCCAAAAACTGTCTCTTTTAAGTAAACTCATTGGAGGCTATACTGTATTCCATTGCACAAAATGTATTTTTGGAATTGCCTGAAGTTAATATTAATTGACAAATTTTCATCCTTAGAGGTCGCATTTGGTATTTGGAAAGAGCCGGAAAGTATCTCTTGTGGCAAATAAAAGTATATGTTAAATTATGAGATTGGTTTTCTTTCCTGGTTTGCAAACTGGCTAAGAAGCTCAGCAGAGGGGTTTGATTTGTTTTGATATGCCTCAGAATCTCTTCTTTCTTTATGTCTACCCATCTGCTGTATGGAATCTGGATATTGGGTAGATGTGAATAAACAAAGCTGTTGTTTTTGTAGTTTCAGGTTAAAAACTTACCACCGTCACTACCCTCTAAATTGCTCTGCGAACATCTAAAAAATTCTTCACTGCTCCTTACAGTTGCGCATTGTTTTGGGGATAATTCCAATGTGAACTTTTAGTTCATTTTATTGTCTCTTCCATGCAGGAAGTATCCCAAGTACAGTGATCCATACCCTGAAGTTTTTCTTTTCTCAATTGAAATACAGTTTACATGCCGTAAAATTCATCCTTTTAAAATACACAATTCAGTGATTTTAGTTTATTCACTACATTGTTCAAACATCACTGTATAATTCCAGAACACTTTCATTGCCAGAAAAAGAAACCCCAAACCAGTTAGCAGTCATTTCCCATTCTGCCTGCAACCCTGCCATTGGCATCCCCAGTCGGCTTTCTGTTTCTGTGGATTTGTCAACCTTCAGTATTTTTTTTTTTAACTTTTTTTTTTTTTTTAAGATTTTATTTATTTATTTGTTAGAGAGAGAGAGCGAGCACAGGCAGACAGAGTGGCAGGCAGAGGCAGAGGGAGAAGCAGGCTCCCTGCCGAGCAAGGAGCCCGATGCGGGACTCGATCCCAGGACGCTGGGATCATGACCTGAGCCGAAGGCAGCTGCTTAACCAACTGAGCCACCCAGGCGTCCCAACCTTCAGTATTTCATATAGATGTAATCATACGATACATCGACTTTTGTGTCTGCCTTCTTAGCATATTTTCAAGATTCATCCATGTTGTAGCATTTATCGGCACTTAGTGTTTTCATGGCTAAATAATACTGCATTGTATAGACACACTATGTTTTGTTTATCCATTAGTTGATGGGCATTTGAATTGTTTCCCTTTTTGCCTATTGGGATTATGTTGCTATGAACATTTGTTTTCACTTTTCTTGGATATATATACCTAAGAGAAATTGCTGAGTCACATGATAACTTCTAACTTTTTGAGGAAGTGCCAAACTGTTTTCCAAAGCAGCTGCAGTATTTTACATTCCCCCCAGCAATGAATAAGGATTCCATTTTCTCTACCCCCTTGCCAACACTTGTTATTGTCGACATCTTTTTGGTCGTAGCTGTTTTATTGGGTAGGTCTGAAGTGGTATCTCATTGTGGTTTTTATTTTCATTTCCCTAATGACCAGTGATGTTGAGCACTTTTTCACATGCTTTTTGGCTATTTGTGTATCTTTGGAGAAATGTATATTCAGATCCCTAACTAATTTTAAAATTGAGTTATTTGTCTTTTTATTGTTGAGATGTGAGAGTATATTCTGGTCACTAGACCCACATCAGTGTATGATTTACAAATATTTTTCTTAAACTCTCAATTTAAAAATAATTACAGGCCAGAAGGAAACTTCAAAATACCTTGTAAAGGGAGTACTGTATATAGTAGTGCATTGATAGGAGAGAACTAGAATAACTGGAAGGGCTTGCTTTAATATCTTTTATATGAATTATGAAAATTGTGGTTTTAAAAAAATACTGTATTTAGAGAGAGCACACGGAGTTTTGCAGAGGTGGGGGGAGAGAATCTCAGGCAGACTCTGTGATAAGCACAGAGCCCCATGCAGGACTTGATCTCAAGACCTTGAGATCATGACCTGAGCCAAAACCAAAAGTTGGAAGCTTTACGCACTGAGCTCCCAGGTGCTCCTGTGTTGCTGTAGTTGTGTGTGTGTGTGTGTGTGTGTGTGTGTGTGTGTGTGTGTGTGTGTTTTAAGATTTTATTTATTTATTTGACAGACGGAGATCACAAGTAGGCAGAGAAGCAGGCAGAGAGGAGGAAGCAGGCTCCCTGCTGAGCAGAGAGCCCGATTGGGGCTCGATCCCAGGACCCTGGGATCATGACCTGAGCCGAAGGCAGAGGCTTTAACCCATTGAGCCACTCAGGTGCCCCAGGACCCTGGGATCATGACCTGAGCTGAAGGCAGAGGCTTTAACCCACTGAGCCACTCAGGCGCCCCAGTGTTGTTGTTCTTTTAAAGTAATCTCTCCACCCATCATAGGGCTTGAACTCAAAACCCCAAGATCTAGAGTTGCATACTCTACTGACTGAGCCAGCCAGGGACCCCAAATGATAGACTTGTGTGTCACAGCACAGATAGACTTTGCTATCCAGATCTTTGAAATTCTGCCTTTCTTTTTTTTCTTTTCTTTTTGTTTAAATACATTGAGTTTTTTATTTAAAAAAAATTTTTTTTTAAAGATTTTATTTACTTATTTGACACACAGAGAGAGAGATCACAAGTAGGCAGAAAGGCAGGCAGAGAGAGGAGAGGAAGCAGGCTCCCTGCTGAGCAGAGAGCCCGATGCGGGGCTAGATCCCAGGACCCTGAGATCACGATCTGAGCCAAAGGCAAAGGTTTGACCCACTGAGCCACCCAGGCGCCCCCTAAACTATACTGTTTTAAAAGACTTGATTCTTGTGAGTTTTTCAGATTTTTGAATTAGATTTGGTGTTACATATCAGGTGTAATGATGTCTTAAGGATGAAATTGAGAATCTTAGGAGGTAGGTGGGAGAATTAGTCTGAGAATCCTTAATGGATTATGAGGGTATATTAGGAAGGCTGTATGGTTGACACCTTATAATGATTTTTTGTATTTTTTTTCCTTTTGTTCCACATTTTTTTGTTAGAGAAAAATATGGATTCTTTTGATATATCACATAATCATTTTTCTGAATGTTATGTGGTCCAAGCAAGTTACATGTGTAAAGCCAGTTTTTGTTGAGTAACTGATTGATAATGAAGTTCTTATAACCCAGTTTTGGGCGATTTTGTATTTTTGAATTGTAAGAGCAGGATAAGTCAAAGGGAATGGCTACAAGAAAAAAAAGTATGTAACAATAATTTGTGGACTTATATTTGAAGTTTTGGTATTTGGAAACTAATATGTTTGAGATGTTGAAAAAAGTACATGTATCTTTCAGTTGTATTCAAAAACTTGTAATTGTACTTTACCATTTGAAATAAGGGAGTATAATAACTTCTAAATCCTTAGAAGTTAGGAAGTTAGTCCATCACAATTTTTTTGTGTGTTTCTTTGTGTTTTTACAAAGTTTGAGCGGGATCCTGTAGAAACAAAGTTGTCTCACAAGATTTTTGGTGAGTGTAATAAGGTAGGGGGTAAACAACTTGTCCAAAACTTGACATATAGAAAGCTTTGGGAAAATCTAAATTACTGGTGTCACCATCTTATATCTACATAGGACATTTTATACTTAAAAAAAAAAAAAAAAAAAAAAAAGAAACCCTTTCACATGCACTGTTTTACTGCCTTTATTTAGGAATATAGGAAGATAAGATGATTATTAAAAAAATAATTGGTCAGTTGGGAAACATTGAGTAATAACGCTTATTGAAGCAATCAGGGGATTTCCCTTACCGTAAATGCTTCCTCTTACCCACAGAAATAATTATGTGATATTTTTAATGTTTGAAATATTTACCTAACTTATCAGGTAAAAGTAAAACATAGAATTGAACTCTTCCAGAAGCAAACTTTTTATTTAACTTGCTGCAATTGCTGTATGAAGTTACATAGTAGTTTTCCACCATTGTTAAATATGTTAACACATCAGGACTTACGTTTAGGTTAGAAGATGTGAACACTAGTATTAACCCATGAAAGCTGCTGTTATTGGAAAACTGTTGTGTGATGAGCATTTTCATTCTCATCAGTAATACTAGATAGTCTGTGATTGTTATTTGATTTTACTGTTAGCTTACTTTTCAAAATACCTATCATTTTATCATCATTAATAAATGATTATTGTTTATGTTTCTCTAACTAGCTAGTTGGCTTTCTAGAGGTTTCCAGAAAAGTAAAGGCCTGTTCTCCGTCTTCTAAACTCATATTGTGAACAGGAAGAAAAACTAATTTTTTTTTTTTAAAGATTTTGTTTATTATAGACAGAGATCATAAGTAGGCAGAGAGGCAGGCAGAGAGAGGAGGAAGCAGGCCCCATGCAGCGCAAAGAGCCCGATGCGGGGCTCGATCCCAGGACCCTGGGATCATGACCTGAGCCGAAGGCAGAGGCTTTAACCCACTGAGCCACCCAGGCGCCCCAGAAAAACTAATTTTAAAAGGACCTATAAGGTATATTTTGCTTGGTGAAAGAAAATCCCACTTGTGAAAATGTGAAATATATGCATTCTTTATAACTGAATTCACATGTAATTAATTTATTTTTAGAAAAGATTTTATTTATTTGCCAGAGAGAGCACAAGTAGGTAGAGCAGCGGGCAGAGAGGTAAAGGGAGAAGCAGGTGCCCTGCTGAGCAGAGAGCTAGATGCTGGATGGGATCCCAGGAGCCTGGGATCATGACCTGAGCCCAAGGCAGACATTTAATCAACTGAGCCACCCAGGTACCCCCACGTCTAATTTAATATAAGAAGCATGCTCTGCTCGTATGTTTAGAATTAATGGTTTAGGGGTTTCTGGCTGGCTGAGTCAGAGGAGCGTGTGATTCTTGATCTTGGGCTCATGAGTTGGAGCCCCATGTTGGGTGTAGAGATTACATACATACATACATAAATAAATATTGGTTTATATGAATTTCAAAAATAAGTGTACAATGTATGTAGAAGAATTGTTGACTTTGTTAAACTGAGACATCTATGGGCACTTTGATGCACTCTGGTTTTGCTTTTTCTTTTTCTTTCTTTCTTTTTTTTTTTTTTAATTATCTCCGTTGTATGGGAATTTGTAGGCTCCTGCCTGGATACTTTCCTTCCTCACAGTCAATGTAGGCATATTTTCTAGGTCATTTGTAGGCATTTGTCTCTATACCTCTATTGTCCTCTCTTTGTAGATTCATGGTTTCTCAAAGGTATAAAGGATGCTCGGACTTGTTTACTTTTTCAACCATATCAATTAAAGAGAAAGGAATTTTTAAAAAAACCTTTCATTTTGGAAAATTTCAAACATACACGGAAATAGAAAGAACGAGAACTAATGGCCAGTATTTTATTCCCACTGGATTATTTTGATAAAAATCCCAGGCATCATATTTACTATTGAATCTCTCTTGGCAGACTTTCATATAGTATAGTCTCCCTCTTGCCACCACCTATCCCCATTGTAAATTTAAAGAAATAAATTCTTGGGGCACCTGGGTGGCTCAGTGGGTTAAGCCTCTGCCTTCAGCTCAGGTCATGATCTCAGGGTCCTGGGATCAAGCCCCGCATCGGGGTCTCTGCTCAGCAGGGAACCTGCTTCCCCCTCCCTCTCTGCCTGCCTCTCTGCCTATTTGTGATCTCTGTCAAATAAATAAATAAAATCTTTAAAAAAAAAAAAAGAAATTCTCTATGGAGAGGACAAGTTTTTGTTGTTTTACTAATTCTTTAAAAAGCTAACAGATACTGAGCTTTTCTGGTGTGTCAAACAAGATCCCTTTGATGTTACTATCTGTTATACAGGTGGAGAAACAGATTTGGGAAGATTAAAGATTTCATTCATGATCACTGAGCTAAAGAGTGGTAGACCCAGGAGTGGAATTCAAAAGCCTGTGCTCTTTAATCTTAAACATTCAAGCATATGCCCTCCTTTTAGACTTTTCTATTTGGTTCTATCACATTGCTACTTTTTTCTTTGTTTATAACTTCTAATTGCTTATTTGATTTATATTAAAGAATTTTGCTTTCTCTCCCCATAATCTTACCATAAATTGTAAATAACATAATTACTCTTTCAGTTCTCTATCCTAGAATGCCTTGCCCCTTTCTCTTTAGCATTATCATCCTGTTTGGCTTTCTTCATTCTTCTTAGTTTTTTAGTTTTGTGGGTGGTATTCAGAGCTAAGTAGGTTTCTGAGCTGAATATTTCCACTGGCTTAGTTTTTCTTCGTATGTTGCTAGACTGGCCTTTCTTCTAATCATTGGCTGAGAATTGAGCATAGGCTGACAGAGGAAAGGCTGTTTAAGTGATACTCATTCTGGGCCTTAAGCTTGATGAGCCTTCCATGTGACTGGCCTAGTCCAAGGCACTTTGAAGTTTGTAACAAAAGCCTTTTAATAACAGTGTGTAGGTGCCTGGTCTTTTCTTCTATTCATATCCTTCCCAGAGAACTCAGGTTGGGGGTGAGGGTGGAGGGGCAAGCAGAGTAAGGCAGACTAGGGGTCAGGATGTAGGATTCCTGGGCTTTAGCCAAATGCCTTCTCAGTTTTAACATTCTGTGACTTAGATTTGGTGAAGTTGGCAATAAATATTTGTAAATGTGTGTTAAAAAGGGAAGTTGAGTTGTGACTACTGAGAAAGGGAAGGAGCGATTTGGCAAATTTTAAAAATAATACATAGTTTTGGGGGCACCTGGTTGTCTCAGTTGGAAGTGCATGCGACTGTTGATCTAGGGGTTGTAAGTTCGAGCCCCGCGTTGGGTGTAGAGATTATTAAAAATAAAATCTTGGAGGAAAATATACTGTTTGGTAATTCAGACATCACTGATCTTGATAAAATGCTTCAGTAATAGAAATAGCAAGATTGTGACAAAAGTAATGGGGAGAAATTCCCATCAAAATAAAATGCGAAGTTCCTTGCCTTTACTAAGAATAAAAAAATGAGAGGAACATTTATGTTTGTCTATGTGCTCTGTTGAAATGAGGCTTTTTTGGGCTTCTGGGTGGCTCAGTGGGTTAATCCTCTGCCTTTGGCTCAGGTCATGATCTCAGGATCCTAGGATCGAGCCCCATGAGCCCCATGTCGGGCTCTCTGCTCGGCAGGGAGCCTGCTTCCCTCTCTGTCTCTGCCTGCCTCTCTGCCTACTTGTGATCTTTGTCAAATAAATAAATAAAATCTTTAAAAAAAAAAAGAAATGAGGCTTTTTTATTGAATGATAAATAATTTCATCACAAGTGTTAGGTTATGTGAATTTTCATTCAGCTAGTAAGGAAGTAGAGAAAGTTCAGTTTGTATAAATGAGTATTGATTAGCTTATCCTGATCACAGTACAGTGATATTTTAATTATGGGCAGGTATTAAGCAGTTCATAAATCTTTGGGAATTGTTTAAAAAATCCTTTAAGATGGTTATTTTTCTGTGAGTGTTTAATACAATGACACATCTTCTAAAATGATTTGCTTAACATATCACCTATGTTCAATGGCCAGTGTACTAAAATTTTACTTATTTACCTGTTGGTAAATTGCCTATGGCAATAATATTTTTATGATACTGTGTTAGCTACTTTATCTAGATTGGTTTCTATTCTAGAAAGAGAATATGTCAAGATAAAAATAAATAATACGGGTTAATTTCCAATAACGTTTTAGGAGGTACTAGAATTTTTGCTTTATTGACTTTTTTAAAAGAAGTATCGTTGTGGGGCACCTGGGTGGCTTAGTGGGTTAAGCCGCTGCCTTCAGCTCAGGTCATGATCTCAGGGTTCTGGGATCAAGTCCCAAATCTGGCTCTTTGCTCAGCGGGGAGCCTGCTTCCCCCACCGCCCCCCCCACCGCCTGCCTCTCTGCCTACTTGTGATCTATCTGTCAAATAAATAAATAAAATCTTTGAAAAAAAAAGAAGTATCATTGAAGTGATAAAGTTATTTTCCATGTGAGACTTGTACAACTAATTTCTTGTATATATTACTATATATGACTGCTTGTGTTCATTAAAATAGATTTTGGCATGTTAAAATAGATATGCAGAGAGTCAGAAATCCACATGTGTATCTGCTAAAAACCCTTTCAAGACCCATTGCTATGGCTACCAACATATAATCTTATCTAAATGATGCTCCTTTTGGTCCCTTTCTCCTTAGGCAAAGAACTTCTGTTTAATCTTAACATATCCTTCTATCAAAGATTAGTACATTTTATTGGTGCAAGGCAAGAGTACATTCATAAAGGGACAAAAGACAGAGAAGAGAAATTAGAATTTTCCATATTAGGTGAGAAGACTAGGTAGGAGTTGTTAGGAGCTATAAAACTGTGGGACTTATTTTTCTATTAAGGCAGTAGGCCACATAGTTTACAGTCTAACCTTGAGTGAGTTGTGTTAATCACAACTGTTAAACTACTAAAATATTAAATTATCCACAGATTTTGATCTTTTAAAAGCAAGGAAATGGGACGCATAGGTGGCTCAGTCAGTTAAGCATCTGCCTTCAGCTCAGGTCATAATCCCAGGATCCTGGGATCCAGTCCCACATCTGGCTCCCTGCTCAGCCGGGAGTCTGCTTCTCCGCCTGCCCCACTGCCCTACTTGTACTTTCTCTCAGATTTTTTTTTTTTTTAAGGCAAGAAAATATGTATTAATGCAGAAGAGTTATTCTAACATAGCTACATTGGTTAAAAAAAAAACAACCTGAAGTTGTCGCAAAGATGAGATGAGAGATACTGATGACCCAGACATTTTTTACCTTTTTTTTCCCTCTCTTTTTCTAAGGATTTAAGCTTTACTTTGGAAAAAAATGGAAAGTTTGCTCTTGTTAAATGGTTAATGTTTATTACCTCTCAGACACTGAAAAAATATTTTTAAAACTGTATAAAGATGTTTAGGTAAAAATACCTTTAGTAATTATTGTACCTGTGTCACCCAATCCATATTTTGTCAATACTGTTTAACAAGTAATCCAGATGAAATCCGCTATTTTGAGGAATATGAGTATTCACTAGCAGGTAAAGAATAAGTGCTTTATTAAGAAACAAAAAGGAGGGACACCTGAGTGGCTCAGTCTGTTAAGCGTCTGCTTTCAGCTCAGATCATGATTCCAGGGTCTTGGGATTGAGCACAGCATTCAGGCTTCCTGCTTGGCGAGGGGGAGACTTCTCCCTCTCCCTGTCCCTCTCCCACTTCCCCTGCTTGTGCTTTCTCTGTGTCAAATAAACAAATGAAATCTTAAAAAAAAAAAAAAAAAAGGAGGGGCATCTGGGTGACTCAGTCATTAAGCCTCTGCCTTCAGCTCGGGTCATGGTCTCTGAGTCCTGGGGTCGAGCCCTGCTTCAGGCTCTCCACTCAGAGGGTATCCTGCTCCCCGCCCCCCGACTACCTCCCTGCCTACTTGTGATATCTCTCTCTGTCAAATAAATAAATAAAATCTTTTTTTTTTTTTTAAAGGAAACACAGAAAGGAAGGATCTGTTGTCAAATTGTGTTGCTATCAGTGTCTGATTTTTGTGAGTCAAGAACAGAAGTATAAGCAATAATAGTAATGGTACTGTTGCTATTATATTTGACTGGAGTATGAAATAAGTAGTACACTTTAAAACGTAATGCTTAAAGGATACTTGCTTTCAGATGGCAGAATATACAGAATCTTCAGATGTTTGGTCCAGTAATGCAGCCAAGGATTCTGCCAAGAGTTCTTTTAGGAATGAGTAAATTGTTTTTTCATTATACAGTTTTCACTCATCTTTCTTCTCAACTCTATACAGCTCCATTTCTTATGTTTCTTTTTTTTTCTTTTTGTGTGTGTAAAATGATATATGTTTGGAAATGCATCAAATTAAGAAGGAAACGGAATTAACTTTTAAAATAAATGTATGCATATGCAGGTTTCCCTTTCTTACCTGAAAGTAGAGCGTTATATAAAACCTTCAGTAAGCTGAAATGGTTAGAGCAAAGAAACAACCACCTATTATTTATATGGAGAATATTTTGCACATTCCCAGACCCAAGAAATAAGCTGTCCTAGGTTTTTCTGATACCCTGGGACTCATCTTGTTAATGGGTGCAAGAAATAAGTTGAGATAAAGTACAGCTGCTTACAGACACAAGTTTAAAGTTAGGGTGGCTTGATGCTGAGTGTAGTTCAAGGGAAGGAGCTTGGCGTGCCACTCCAGCTGCTCAGGGTGCACACTCCCTCTGTACCAGCTTGCTGTGAAACAGATGCTGACCACTGTTTCACTTTTTGCCATTTTTCATAAAAGCAAGATGGTGTAATGCAAACTTCTGAAAAGTGGGTGCTACCTGTATTTTAGTCCAGGGGAAAACATATCTTCAGAAGCCCATGGAGATAAGAATGACTTCGGAAGTGGAAATAATCATGGTCATAGTTAAAAAGAATGATATCAACCAGACAGTTCAGTAGTGAAGCATACATGTTCAATGAAGTCTTTTTCTTTTCTAGTGAATGTTTTTTTGCTCTGTTTGCATCATTGTTTATATTAATCTACAAAACATTTTATTTTGATACAGTGCAAATAGTTTTGTCTCTTCTGGCTTTTGTCCATTTATGAATTTTTAAAAAAGCTAAAAGTTGCAACCTTTCTTGAAGTTAACCATTGAGTCTTCCTTTTCTTTTTAAAACACCAAGTTACATGAAGAACATTTGTACTTCCAGAGAAATGCATAATGTACAAAAATAGTTTTAGACATGAATTTGCATGCTTTTCAGATATTAAGAAAGGGTAGCTAACCCTTTAAAGATTGTATTTTGATAGGATGGAAGAGGTTGTTAAATATATTTTGAATTTACAAGTTTAATTCCTTTCATCATTTCTCCAATTGTTCATCACATTTTAAGGCCCATCCTGGAAGCACTTGAATATAACAGCAAAAATGTGACTTCGGGGGGGTGCCTGGGTGGCTCAGTGGGTTAAGGCCTCTGCCTTCGGTCCCAGGGTCCTGGGATTGAGCCCCCCATCGCATCGGGCTCTTTGCTCATCGGGGAGCCTGCTTCCTCTCTGAGGAAGCCTGGCTGCTTCCTCTCTCTCTGCCTGCCTCTCTGCCTACTTGTGATCTCTGTCTGTCAAATAAATAAATAAATAAATCTTTAAAAGAAATATGACTTTGGATCAGGCAGACCTGGGTACAAATTTTATCTTCACACTTTACCAGCTGTGGATATAGAGAGAACTAATTTTAGTTCATTGTTATATGAAATAGTATTAATAGTAAATACCGTTTAGGAGGATTGTGAGAATTGACTAAGAAACAAAGACCTTCATCTTTGCTTAATAAATAATCGATCCCCCTTGAAAAAAATCTTTTGAAGCTGAGTCACAGAATTTGTTTTTTAGATGCAATCTTAAAATTATAACATAGTTTCTTTTAAATATTTTTGTAATAATGATGATTCTACACTCTGGAATTTAAATTGCATTGTATTTGGTCTATTCAAAGCTTTTATATATTTATAGCTTCTTTTTGTAATGGTGTGGGTGATGGCAATTTACACATTACATTTATTGCTACATTCTGTAGGGTGGCAGAAATACTCATTTGTATGCTTTCTGCCAACAGCACTACCAAATACTTTGTCTTAGAAAAAATAGACCGATCTTAGGCAGTGTGTGCAGTAGGAAAAACCCTGGGGGAGGAGCACTGGTTCTAGTACTAGGTTCTAGTACAGGTATGACAGTATTTATTACTATCTGTGTGGTTTGAGTAAGCATACTTAATTGCTGCATCTTGGTTTCCATATCTGTAAAATAAGAAGGTTTTGGAGAACCTTCTAATTATGGTATTTTGAGAAAAACTATTGTGTTGATTTTCATTGTTGAAGAGACCCATGCACTTCAGGACAGAAAAAGTGACATGGTATTAAGAAATATTGTATATATTGGGGTATGAGAACTAAAATAATGTATTCAAAGATGGTTTCCTTATAAAGTGTTCATGAGAATAAGGGCTATTTATTCATCTTTGGGACATGTAAAGAATGGGATATGGGATATGTAAAGAATGGGCAGTAGTTCCCTAAACTCATAAAAATACATAATTCATTTTTCTCATGAAGAAGATGTAGCTCTATACTCAAAAGGTGGGAGAAAGTTTGCCTGATTCAGCTAATGATAATTTTATCTGTATGTTTCATATAATGTAAATGTGGTTTCTCCCCCCACCCCATACTATTTCCATGGTGGCTGCAGCAGTTTACATTTCCACCAACAGTGCACAGGAGTTTCCTTTTCTCCCCATCCTTGCCAATACTTTCTACATTTCTGGTTGGTAATAGGTATTCTAATGGGTATGAAGTGATAGCTGATGGTGGTTTTGATTTGCATTTCCCTGATGATTAATGATGTAGAACATCTTTTCATATAACCATTAGCCATCTATGTATCTTCTTTGGAAGAATGTCTGTCCAGATTTTCTGCCCATTTTCTTTTTTTTTTTCCAATTAGCAATAATCGCGCCTCGGATAAACCTCATTGGCTACGATACTGCCACTGCGCAAAGCTTCTTTTTTTTTTTTTAAAGATTTTATTTATTTATTTGTTAGAGAGAGAGAGAGAGCGAGGACAGGCAGACAAGAGTGGCAGGCAGAGGCAGAGGGAGAAGCAGGCTCCCTGCCAAGCAAGGAGCCCGATGTGGGACTCGATCCCAGGACGCTGGGATCATGACCTGAGCTGAAGGCAGCTGCTTAACCAACTGAGCCACTCAGGCGTCCCTTCTGCCCATTTTCTAATTGGATTATTTGGGGGGATTTTTTACTTTTGTGAGTTCTTTATATATTTTGGATGTTAGCCCATTTTCAGACATATCATTCGCCAATATTTTCTCCCATTCAGTAAGTTGTCTTTTCACTTTGTTGATGGTATCCTTTGCTGTGCAGAGGCTTTTTAGTTTGACGTAGTCCAGCTTGTTTATTTTTGCTTTTGTTGTTTTGTTGTTGGTGTCAGGTTAAAAAAAAATGATTACCAAGTCTGATGTCAAAGAGCTTATTGCTTTTGTTTACTTCTAGAAGTTTTGTGGTTCAGATCTTATATTCAGATCTTTAATCCATTTTGAGTTAATTTTTGTGTATGGTATAGGATGGTGTCGTTTCATTTTTTGCATGAGGCCATCCAGTTTTTCTGATAATACTTATTGATGAGACTGTCCTCTCCCTGTTGTATATTCTTGGCTCCTTGTCATAAATTAATTGATCATTTATGCATAGGTTTATTTCTGGGCTCTCTCTTCTGTTCCTCTGATCTGTGTGTCTGTTTTTATGCCAATACAGTACTGTCTTAATCACTTTGTAGCTTTGTAGTATAGTTTGAAATCAAGGAGCATGATGTCTCCAGCTGTATTCATTCTTCTTTCTCAGGATTGCTTTGGCTCTTAAGGGTTTTGTATAGTTCCATACACATTTAAGGATTATTCTGTTGCTGTGAAAAATGCTATTAGAGTTTTGGTAAGGATTGCATTGGATCTGTATATTCTGTATATTGACTTGGGTATTATGGACATTTTAACAATAGTAATTTTTCCATTTAGGAGCATGGACTATCTTTCTTTTTATTTGTGTCTTGCTTTAGTTTCCTTCATTAATGTCTTGTTTTCAGGATACAGGTATTTCATCCTCTTAGTTAAATTTATTTCTAAGTATTTTATTCTTTTTGGTGCAGTTGGAAATGGGATTGTTTTCATTTCTTTTTGGTAGTTCATTTTTTGTGTATTCAAATGCAACAGATGTTTGTATATTCGTATCCTGCAACCTTACCAAATTCATTTATTCAAATAATTTTTTGATGGAATATTCAGGATTCTGTCTGTGTAACATCGTGTCATCTGCAAATAGTGATCGTTTTACTTTTTCCTTTCCAGTTGGCCCTTTCTTTTTCTTGCTTAATTGTTCTGACTAGGATTTCTAATACTTTGTTGAATAAAAGTGGTAACAGTGGCTGGGCATCTTTGTCTTGTTCCTGGTCTTAGAGGAAAAAGCTTTCAGCTTTTCACCATTGAGTATGAAATTAGTAGGTGGCTTGTCACATATAGCTTCTATTATGGTGAGGCATGTTCCCTCTAAGCCTGCTTTGTTGAGAGTTTTTATCATAAATGGATGTTGAATTTTGTCAAATGTTTTCCCTGCATCTGTAGAGATGATCATATGGTTTTTATCCTTCATTTTGTTATCTGTAGTATGTCACATTAACTGATTTTATAGATGTTCAGCTGTCCTTGCAAAACTGAAGTAAGTCACATTTGATCATGGTGAATGATTCAGTGTATTATTGGATTGGGTTTGCTATTATTTTTTTGAGGATTTTTGCATCTGTGTGTGTCAGGGTGATTAGCTTGTAGTTTTCTTTCCTTGTGGATCCTTGCTTGGTTTTGGTTATTAGGGTAGTGCTGGTGTCCTAAAATGAGTTTAGAAGAGTTCCCTCCTTTTCTGTCTTTTGGAGGAGATTGAGGAAGATTGGTAGTAATTGTTTTTTGCATGTTTGGTAGAATTCACCAGTGAAACTTGTAGTCTTGGACTTTGTTCATTGGGAGGTTATTGATTACTGATTAGGTTTCCCTACTAGTAATCAGTCTGTTCGTATTTTATTTCATCATGATTCAGTTTTGGTGGAATTTGTTTATAGAAATTTATCCATTTCTTCTAGGTTCTCTAGTTTGCTGGCACATAATTGTTTACTGTAGTCTCTTATGCTTTGTGTTTCTGTGGTATCAGTTATAACATCTCTTTGAGTTCTGTCTTTTTCTTGGTGAGTGTAGCGAGCTAAAGGTTTGTCAATTTTGCTTATCTTTTCAAAGAACCAGCTCTTCATTGCATTGGTTTGTATTTTCCTTCTGGTATCTTTTTAGTCTCTATTTCATTAATCTCAGCGCCAATCTCTGTTAATCCCTTCCTTCTACTAACTGTGGGTTTTGTTCTCTTTATCTTCTTTTGAGTGTATAGTAGGTTGTTTTCTTGTTTCTTGGGGTAGGCATTTGTCACTGTGAACTTCCCTCTTAGAATTTCTTTTACTGCAATCCCATAAATTTTGGCTTACTACATTTTCATTTCCTCTTTCTCAAGGTATTCTTTTATTTCTTTTTTTTAAACATTTTATTTATTTGAAGAGGGAGAGAGAGAGAAAGTGTTCGCATACAAAAAGGGAGAGGGGCATAGGGAAAGGAGAAGCAGACTACTAACTGAGCAGGGAGCCCACGGTGGGGCTTGGTTTCTGGACTCTGGGATCGTGACCTGAGCTGAAGGCAGATGCTTAACTGACTGATCCACCCAGGTGCCCCAATTTCTCTTGATTTTTTCTTTGACCTATTTGTTGTTCAGTAGCATGTGATTTAATTTCCACATTTTTGTGAGTTTTCCAGTTTTCTTTGTGTAAGTAGTTTCTGGTATCATACCATGTGGTTGGAAATGTTGATATGATTTCAGTGCTCTTAAATTTATTAGAAATTGTTTTGTGGTTTATCTTGGGAAATGATGTGTCATGTAATCTATCTTGGATCTGTTTGCACTTAAAAAGAATGTATATTTTGGTGGGCCGCCTGGGTTGCTTAGTGGGTTAAGCCTCTGCCTTTGACTCAGGTCATGTTCTCAGGGTCCTGGGATCAAGCCCCGCATCAGGCTGCCCGCTTCCCCCTCCCCCTCTGCCTGCTTCTCTGCCTACTTGTGATATCTCTCTCCCTCTCTGTCAAATAAATAAATAAAAATCTTTAATAAAAAATATATTTTGAAAAAAAAATTTTTGTTGCTTTTGGATGGTATGTTCTTTAAAAATCGGTTAAGCCCATCTGGTCTAATGTTTGCTTTCAGACTGGGGTTTCCTTATTGATTTTGTGTGGATGATCTATCATCCATTGATGTAAGTAGGTTATTAAAGTTCCCTGTCATTATTGTGTTGCTGTTTATTTTTCCATTTAAGGATGTTAGTATTTGCTTTATATGTTTAGGTGCTCCTATGTTGAGCTCATCAATTTTTTTAAAAAGATTTTTGGAGAGAGAGAGGTTGTGTGCATGAGTTGGGAGAGGGAGAGAATCTCAAGCACATTTTATGCTGAGTGTGGAGCTGCATGTGGGGCTTAATCTCAGGACCCTGAGATTATGACTTTAGCTGAAACCAAGAGAGAGACACTAAACTGAACCACCCAGGCAGTCCAAGTGCATAAATATTTAAAATGTTTATCTTCCTGTTGGATTGACCCTTTTATTATTCTGTAGCATTCTTCTTTGTTTCTTAGCACAGTCTTTGTTTTAAAGTGTTTTGTCTGATGTAAGTATAACCACTCTGCTTTCTTTTGGTTTCCATTTGCATAGCGTATCTTGTTCCATCTCTTCATTTTCTCTGTGTGTGTGTGTGTGTGTGTGTGTGTCTGAAGTGAATCTTTTGTCCATAGTTTAGAGATGGGTCTTGTCCCCCATTTAGCCACTTTTTGTCTTTTGATAGGAGAACTTAGTCCATTTATATTTAAAGCAGTTACCAATAGGTATGTTCTTGTTATCATTTTATTAGTCATTTTCTGGCTATTTTTTTAGTTCTTCTCTGTTTCTTTTTTCTTTTCTGGCTCTCTTGTGGTTTCATGTCTTTAGGGATATGCTTATATTCCTTTCTCTTTATATCTTATGCATTTCCTGTAAGTTTTTGCTTTGTGGTTACCATGAGGCTTGCAAATAATAACTTACAAGTCTAGTTTAAATTGATAGCTTAAGTTTGATCTCATTTTAAAGCTCAGTGTTTTTATTCCTCTTGACCATTTTTTTTAAAGGTTTTATTTATTTATTTGTTGTTTGAGTGAGCGCATACACAAGCAGGAGGGAAAGAGAAGATGGAGAGGGGCAAGCAGACTTCTTGTTGAACTCAGAGCCTGATAGAGGACTTGATCTCACAACCCTGAGATCATGACCTGAGCCAGAATCGAGAGTCAGGAAGTTCAACCTACTGAGCCACCAGGTTTCCCCAACATTTTGTTTTTGATGTCACATTTTACATCTTTTTTTTCCTTGTTTATCTTTTAGTTATTGTAGTATTAGTTCTTTTCACAGGTTCTGCCTTTTAATCTTTGTATTAGCTTTAAAAGTGATTAGTCCATTACATTAATTATATATTTGCCTTTTTAGTGGGACTTATTCTTTCATATGTGTTCTTGTTATTCATTAGCACCTGTTTTTTTCAGTTTAAAGAAATTCTTCTAGCAATTCCTATAAGGCCTGTTGACTGGTAAACTCCATTAGCTTTGGCTTGTTTGAAAAACTCAATCTCTCCTTCACTTCTGAACGATAACTTTGCTGGATAGAGTATTCTTGATTCAGAGTTTTTTCTTTCAGCACTTTGAATACGTCATGCTGCTTTCTTCTAGTCTGCAAAGTTTCTGCTGAGAAATCTGCTGGGAGTTGCCTGTATGTTTCTTGCTGCTTTTAATAGTTTTCTCTTTTTTGCTTTAACTTTTGACATTTCAATTATAATATGTCTTGGTGTGGGTCTCTTTCAGTTTCTCTCATTTGGAACTCCCTGGATTTCCTAGATGTGGATGTTAATTTCCTTCCCCAGGTTAGGGAAGTTTACAGCCATGATTTCATCAACTAAAATTTCTGCCCCTTTGTTTCTTCTTCTGGGAGCTCTGTGATGTGAACGTTAGTCCATTTGATTTTTGTTCTGTAAGTCACTTGTGCCATTTACTTTTTACTTCTTTTTTCCTCTCTCTTTTTGGTGCTCTGGTTGGTGAGTTACACTGCTTTGTCTTCAGATTGAGTTTTCCATGCCTCTGCTTCATTTAGTTTGCTATTTATTGAGTCTTTCTGGTATATTTTTTTACTTCAACTATTTGTATTCTTCAGCTCTGTAATTTCTATTTTCTTCTTTTCATTGATGTTCTCACTGTGTTCATTCTTCTCCCCAGTTCAGTGAGGGTCTGTGACTATTACTTTGAAATCTTTATCACATAAATATTATCTCTGTTTAAGCTTTTTTCTGAGATTTTACCTGTTTTGTTTGGGACACATTCCTCTTTGTCTTCATTTTGCTTCACTCTGTTTTTGTGTCTTTGTTTAAGATTTTATTTATTTGAGAGAAAGTGAGTGAGAGTATAAGTAGGAGGGGGGGTGCCGAGGGAGAAAGACTCCCTGCTGAGCAGGGAGCCCAGTGTGGGACTTGATCCCAGGATCTTGGGATCATGACCTGAGCCAGAGGCAGATGCTTAATTGACTGAGCCACCCAGACACCCCTTTGTGTGGTTTTTACACATTACATGAAAGATCCACATCTCCTAGTCTTGAAGGAGCATCATGTATAGGAGATGAACCCTATTGTTCAATCCTGTCTCAGCTCTTGGTTGTCTCCCAAATCTTTGTGCTTATCCAAGCAGCCTGTCATGTTTTTCTTCCATTTCCAACCGTTTAAAAGTATGTTTGGATAGTAAATTGAAAATTTGGAGTCCTACTCCAGATCTGCTGATTCCAAATCTTAGGGATGGCATGGGAATCTGTATTTCTAACATGTCTCAGGTGATTCTTGGACACATTGAAGTTTGAAAACGACAGACGTAAAAGATAAGGTTACTTTAACCAGTATGTAAGACGCCCCAAGGTATCTGTTCCAGCCTCCTACTTTAGTCTCAACTTTCTATATCCTGCCTGTTCTCCACTCTAATACCTCAAGTCCTCTTACCACAGAATACAAGTCACTTTTTCTAGTGTGCAAGTATTACCATACTACTTTATCTTTTTCCCTTTCTTTCTCCAATCGTACCTCTTCTAGTTTGAGAGACCCTTGAATTCAGCGATCATGTCATGTTTTTCTTTATATTTTGAGTGCTAGGCAGAGTGACTGGCACACAGTGGATGCCCAGTAAAGATTTGTGGAAAGGTAGAAAACAGAAATAAGGAAGCACTTTTTAAAGCTACTACTTGTGTAATGTTTGCTAATATCTCATTGGCTAAAGCAGGTTAAACGACTGAACCCAGAGTCATGGTGGGGGAGGGTATTACAAACTTAACTTGACAAAAGGACTATATATAGAGGGATGAAGAGTTGGGGCCAAAATAGAAAGCATCAATTTTCACGTGAATATTTGTGGCAATAGGTATTTATTAAGCACACAGTTTGTGCCTAACAGCTGTTTTTCTCACTTAAGGTATACAGTTAACCTGCAAAGAGTGTGGTATCCTTTTTTTGGTACTGTGAAGAAATAATTAGAATGATTAATGATGGGGCACCTGGGTGGCTCAGTTGGTTAAGCATCTGCTTTCCGATTAGGTCATGATCCCAGGGGCTGGGATTAGGCCCTGCCTCAAGCTCCCTGCTCTGCAGGAGCCTGCTTCTTTCTCTCCCTCTGTCATTCTCCCTGCTTGTGCTCTTTGGTTCTCTGTATCCCTCTGTCAAATAAATAAAATCATAAAAAAAGGTTTAATGGGGGCGCCTGGGTGGCTCAGTGGGTTAAAGCCTCTGCCTTTGGCTTAGGTCATGATCCCAGGGTCCTGGGATCAAGCCCCACATCGGGCTCTCTGCTCAGCAGGGAACCTGCTTCCTCCTCTCTCTCTGCCTGCCTCTCTGCCTACTTGTGATCTGTTAAATAAATAAATTAAATCTTAAAAAAAAAGGTTTAATGATTAAATAATTAACAGATGTGATAGAACTGGTGGTTTGAATTTGGGATTGTCTGACTTCAGAGTCTGTATGCTTTCACATAGTTATAAACATGTAAGTTATGTTTTTAATCCTCCCCCCCCCCCCCGCATAAGTTTTTTCTCCCTTACTTTTGGGAAGTAGATATTTTGAACACAATATGGTGTACCCTTAATGGCTTTAACACAGTGATTTTTTTAAAGGAGATTGGGTGGGAGAATTTGCCCCTTTGAGAACCACTGTATTTATTTTTTTAAGATTTTATTTATTTATTAGTTAGAGAAAGAGAGGCAGGCAGAGGCAGAGGGAGAAGCAGGCTCCTTGCCGAGCAAGGAGCCCTATGTGGGACTTGATCCCAGGACGCTGGGATCATGACTTGAGCCGAAGGCAGCCGCTTAACCAACTGAGCCACCCAGGCGTCCCAAGAACCACTGTATTTATTATATGAGATATAAAGAACTAGTTTTCTGTGTTTGTGAGTTGTGTGGAGTCGCTAGTGATACCCAGCCTTTAATAGATGAAACATATTTTTAAATTTTGTCTTGTCTTATTTCAAAATATAATTTTTTTTCGTTTTGCTCAGAACGTGTGTATTTGAAATTTCTGAAATTATCAGCAAAAACGATAGGAAAGGGCTGGGAATTTCCCAGAGATGAATGTGTAAAAGTTGGAGGTGGGCTCTAGGTGAGGAGAGTGTTCAGATTATATAAGAATATAAGGTGTGGATGATATTTCCAGTAATCTGGGAATATATATTAACATAATATGTATGTGACACAGTTTGAGATAGAAGCAAAGAAAACATGGACAATGATAGCCATATTAAAGGGCAAGACTGTCACGAATGTTGTCAAAGCGGTGATATGGAGAGAAAGAGATACTTCAGTATGACTCTGTCATCACGTTGATCTGTGACTGACATAAGTTTTAGGGATGGTGGTGATGTGCAGTGGCATTAAGGAGGAAAAGATTTTACTAATGCTTTTTTTTTTTTTTTTTTTTAGATATTGGTACTTTGGTTTTTATAATTCTGGGAGGTTTTTTTTTTTTTTTTAAGTTTTGTTTTGTTTTAAATTAGTTTAACAGAGAGAGACATTGGGAGAGGGAACACAAGCAGGGGGAGTGGTAGAAGGAGCTGAGCAGGGAGCCTGATGCTTTGACTGCAGCCAAAGGCAGACTCTTAACGATGAAGTCACCCAGGTGCCCTCTGAGAGTTCTTTATATTGTTCAGATTTTCCTATAAGGAGCTCACTGATCCATACTTTATTTAACAAGCATGATGAATTTGTTTGTAACTTTTAAATTCCAAAACGCTTCTTGGGAGATGCCCTGGTGGATAGGGAATGGAAATGGATACAAACTATTTTTTTCTACTGGCTCTTCCTATCTCTTTGCATTAGAGAAAATAACCTGAAAAAAAATGAAGCCCTTTTTTCAGTCCTATGGTATTTTGCTGTGTTCTGCTATATCTATCAGGACTCTTTCTGTTGCAAGTTCAGAAAACCAATTCTAATTAATTTAATAAGTCAGAAGGTCATTTTGTGGATTTATGAACTGGGAAGGTCACAGGGTAAAGCTGTAGGTAGGATTTTATTGTAACTGGAATCAAAGGTTTAATGTCATCAGGAATGTATCCTTATCTCCCTTTCTGAACATTCCTTTTCGGATTTTGTGTGAAAGAGAGCAAGTGCAAGCAGAGCACAATAGCAGGGGGAGGGAGAAGCATATACCCACTGAGCAGGTAGCCTGATGCAGGGCTCCATCCCAGGATGCTAGGATCATGACCTGAGTGGAAGGTAGCGGCTTAGCCCACTGAGCTACCCAGACTCTCTCTAAGCATTCTTTTTCAGTTTTGGTTTCCTTCATCAGGTATGGTGGTAAAGATATCAGTAGTAGCTCTCTAGACTTATGTAATTCTTTTTTTTTTTTTTAAGATTTTATTTATTTATTTGACAGAGATCACAAGTAGGCAGAGAGGCAGGCAGAGAGAGAGGAGGAAGCAGGCTCCCTGCTGAGCAGAGAGCCGGATGTGGGACTTGATCCCAGGACACTAAGATCATGACCTGAGCTGAAGGCAGAGGCTTTAACCCACGGAGCCACCCAGGCGCCCTAGACTTACGTAATTCTTAAGAGTCCACTTGTGTTTCCCTGTATAGCACCAGTCAAATTGGTGGATGGAAGGCCAGGCCTGGGTTGTGTGGCCTATCCCTGAACTAGTCACTGTAAGGCTAGAGGAGTGTGATCCTCTGACCTGACCAAGGACATGTGCCTGGTTTTGGAGAGAGGCTTAAAATCAGCCCTCTCTTAAGGCTTAAGGGAGGAACATATTGATTCTTCAAAAAAAAAAAAAATAATAATCAGATGCTATTCCTTAAGAAAGAAACATGGGTTCAGGTTAGGCAAAATCTATAAATATTCCTTGTATGACTCTAGATCTACTTTTGAAGTTGATTGGTTTGGACTGTGCTGAATTGAATTGTGTTCTCTGCAAAAAGATGTTGAAGTCCTAACTTGCGGTATCTTTGAATATGACTTTACTTGGAAATAGGGTCTTTATAGTTGGGTTCAAGTTAAGATGAGGTCATACTAGATTAGAGTGGGACCTAATCCAATAACTGGTGTTTTTTATAGAAAGGGGGAAATTTGGACATAGGTCCAAATTGGAGGAATGCTAAGGATTGCTCACAAGCACCAGAAGGTACAAAGAGGCAAAGAAGGATTCTTCTCTAGAAGAAGGAGGGAGAATAGCCCTGCCAACACCTTGATTTCTGCCTCATCAGTCTCCAAAACTGCAAGAGAATATATTTCTGTTGTTTTAAGCCATCTAGTCTGTGGCAATATGTGGTAAAATTCAGCAGCTCTAGAAAACTAATATAGACCATATTTGGTACTTATAAAAATTTTTTTATTCATCCCATCTTTTTGTTTTGTTTTGTTTATATAAGTAATCTCTATACCCAACATGGGGCTTGAACTCATGACCCCAGGATTGAGTTGTATGCTCTTCTGATTGAGCCAGCCAGATGCTCCTCAGCCCATCTTCTTTTTTTTTTTTTTTTTTTTTTAAAGATTTTATTTATTTATTTGACAGAGAGAGATCACAAGTAGGCAGAGAGGCAGAGAGAGAGAGAGAGGAGGAAGCAGGCTCTCTGCTGAGCAGAGAGCCCGATGTGGGACTCGATCCCAGGACCCTGAGATCATGACCTGAGCCGAAGGCAGCGGCTTAACCCACTGAGCCACCCAGGCGCCCCCGCAGCCCATCTTCTTGAGAGCTTGTTTGGAGGTTCTAGCAGGGGAGCACAGCTACTCGTATACCCTTGACCGAAGAACGGTCCTCTCCCCTATCGGGGAAGGTCGTCCTCTTCGACCGAGCGCGCAGCTTTGGGAGGGACGCACATGGAGCGGTGAGGGAGGAAGGGGACACCCGCCTAGCCAGCCAGATCAGCCGAATCAACCCTGGCGATCAATGGGGTGACAGATGTCGCAGCCAGATCGCCCTCACATCCAGCCCATCTTCTTAAAATAAAATGCTGACCATAAGTTTTCCCTGTGAATACCTTTTATGTTTTAAAAATGGCTTTTATGAGGGTTTGGGGTGCCTTTGGAATGTATAGGTTTGGCATTTGAAAATATATTTTGTTAGAATTTTGTTGTATCCGTAATGATGTGAGATGGTACTTTGTGATTGATTTGTTTTTTGACCTCTACATTTTACAGAGTCTGTAGTTGTGGTTTAGCTGAAGCCATTGTCCTTATTGATTTGCAGCTATTATTTCTCAATGTGTTTGCCTCCCATGTAGCACAGTGCCATGTGAGAATCAGGAGTGGTAATAATTAAAGTGAAACACCCAGAGTAAATATGTTCTAGTAGCTTGAATATGGAAGAAAGAATATGTCAAGGCAACTGGTTATCAAGGCGGGAAGTGTTAGTATTTTAGTGATACTAAAAAAAACTTAAGAGTAGCTTGAGCAGTATTTCTGGGCTTTTTTTCATTTTCTGCAAACTGAGAGAGTCAGACAATACCTCCAAAGTTTGGTTAAACTTTTCTTCACTTATTGTTCCTATCTTAAACTAATAATGTTGCATGCAATACAGTTATTATTTTTTTAAAGATTTTATTTATTTATTTGCCACAGAGAGAGAGCAAGAGAGGGCACTGATTTGCTTGCAGTGATGATTATGACATTGCCAATGGTAAAAGTAATAATAATGTTTTAATGGGGGAGGAAAGGGAGGAGATGATTGTTCTTAGAAGAAAGATTTCTGGGTCCTTTTTCTCCAAACTCAGGAATTTTCACATATTCACCCTAAAGAATTGATTCTGAAAGTTCAGTTGCTTTGTTACTGCTTTAGGAGGCCTGCAGTGTGTAATTGGCACAGCACGGCCATTCGGGTTTTTCTGAAGTGTGCCTTCTCCACCCTTTCAAGAAAGCATAGATTGATGTTACACAGTTTCTTTAAACTGCTTCAAAGGATTGTAGAAAAATATTCAAATTTTGCTGGAAGACCTTCTTTTGTATTTCCTGTGGACATTTGCTAAAGTACAGTTCTTATCTAGTTGGTGTAAGTAGATTTCTATAAATATTTTTGCTTCTATTTAGGGTATCTATAAAATGTTATTTGCCGCCTTTCATGATGCTGTTTTCATCTCCAGCTTGCCTGTTGTTTATCTGTTTTTTGTTTTTGTTTTTGTTTTCCCTCGGCATTTCATTCTTTCTGTGTTGATATTTTGTTTACTTGAATGTTGGAAGAACTGTTCTGAGCTTTTTGGTGGTAATGTCACTTTGCATTCTGAACTGAAACCCCTGTTCGTAAAAGTTAGGGTTATGTTTCTACAGCTATTAATACCGTTAGATATGGACTTGACAGTAGTTTATGAAAATTGTTTAATGTCTAAAAATTTAACATCTTGGAAACTATAGGAGAAACATAGTAAAATACACAACAGAAATTGAAGATCAGAATATCTGTGCTCAGTTAAGGGATCAACAGATGAAATAAGCATAGAAACCAATGACTCAGTGGAAAACCTATATTCTGAGAGCCAAGATGACAAGGAAGTAGATATTCAGTGACTCACAGGTATTGATCCAAAATAAATATCTCTGTCAAATAAATGTATATTGACTTATAATGGATTTCTCAAGCAAGGATAGCCTTTGCTTTGGGGACAATCTCTGTTTAGATGGTTTGGTTGAATTGTGTTTTTAACTTAACTCTAGTAGACTGTTCCTGTTCCGTGTGGCACTTAGACTCTAATGGGAGAAAAGGGACATTAATCATATGGAGAATCTCTAACTACACAAGATAAAAGCTCTGAAAGGAGATGTGGTTGTGTGTGTGTGTGTGTAATTGTGTTTGTAGAGGTGGGCAGAGAACTTCTAAGAAAATTTTCATTTGAGAGGTGAAAGTGAATATGAGTTAACTGGGGAAGGAAGAGAAAGATGGTAGGTAGAGAGGATTCTTCTAGACAGGGTATCAGAATATGTTTCAGAAGACAGAAAAAGAAAAAGTAGACCTTGGTTTTCCTCTTAGGATCTCTTGGTTTTCCACTTGGTGGCACTTAAACATGATTTAACAAGGCTTAGTTTTGGCTGTGTAATATTCTGCAAGTATTTTTTAAAAGTTAAGGAAACTGCTATGTGAAAATTAGAGGGGTGTGGAGCACCAGATGAAGTTACTATTAAAATTTATGGGAAGAAAAGTGTACTGAGGCTCTGTATATTTCCATAATGGACATCTGTACAATCCACTCCTACTGGGAAAGAATAAAGGTATTCTTTGTCATTTACTCTTAGTTTTTTAGCCTCTTTTCTTTCCAAGTTCAAATAGGAGTGATTTTTTTTGCTACCTTTTTAATTGAGATATAATTAAAATTTAGAAGTCTTTAATTTTGACAATTGTGTACACCCCTGGATCTCCATCCAAAACGAGATATAGAACATTTCCAGCCTCATAAAAGGTTTACTTCTGTTCTGTTCCAGCCAGTTGCTCATTACTGCAGTAACTGTTTTCTGTCACCATAAGTTAGTTTTGCCTGCATCTGCATTTCTTATAAAAGGAATCATACAGTATGTACTTTTTTGTGTCTGACTTCCTTTGCTTACAATAATGTTTGTGTGTATTATGTTATTAATAGTTCATTCTTTTTTAAGTGGATTTGCTGAAATAATTTAGCAAACAGTATACCCATTTAAAGTATAAAAGTCAGTGATTTTTACTATATTCACAGAGTTGTGCAGCCATTAATATAATCAGATTTTAGACCATTTTCTTCACCCCAGTGGGTATCATTATATTCCATTTACAGATGAGAACCCATACCAGTTAGCAGTCACTCCTTGCCTTGTCCCCCTCTCTTTCCATTCCCCAACAGTGGACAATGACAAATTTATTTCATTTGTAGAGATCTGCCTATTTTGGACATAAGTTCATTCATATAAGTCTGTTTTCATTTCCCTTGGGTGAATACCTAGGGATGGAGTTACCAGGTTATAGGGTAGAGATGTACATTCACACTACATAAGAAATTGCCAAACAACTCTCCAGAGAGGTGTTATCTCCACTTTACATTACTCTCCAACAGTGTATGGAAGGATCACTTACTCTGCATCTTCACAAATATTTGGTGTTTGTCAGTCTTTTCTATTTTGACTATTCTAGCATTTGTGAGGTGGTATTTCATTGTTTCGTTGTGTATTTTAATTTCCCTGAGGACTAAAGATAGCTTTCCATGTACCAATTGAGCTTTCATATATGTTCTGTTTTGAAGGATCTAAGTCTTTTGCCCATTAAAAAAAAAAAAACTGAGTTAATCTTTTTGTTGATTTGTGAGAATTTTTTGTATAAATATGTATAACTATATAATTGATATTTGTTCTTCAATAAGTGTAAAGATAGAAATATCTATATAGGATTTATTATAACATGGGGTTTTTTAGTCTCATATTTTTCTGAAGAATCAGTAGAAAAAAGGTCACTTTAGACCTTTTCTAAGTAGACTTTCTTTACAGTAGTTTTCTCACTGAACCATGAAATGATTCCTTGCAGGTGGGGAAGAACAACAGCTTTAAAAATAACAAATAAACCAATTCAGTAACTTCAGTCACAGTACCTGCACTCCACAGAATTCGGAATGGAACCATGGTCTTCAATTCACCTTCTCCATAGGAGGTTTTGTCACTTTGGTGGAGTTCCCAGTGGACCCAAGTAGTCCATGCCACATAAAAGCAATCCTTCTGACCTCTAAAACACCTAAGATGAGAACTGCCGGCAAATTGGCTCTGTAGTTTGCCCTCCAGAAGTTGTCCCACATTCTGTGTAGCTAACTCACATCCCACATCTGTTAGTCCACATAGCTGGGATTAGGTGTGAACTCTGTTGTTAGAGCACGTGTCGCTCACACCATTACTGTAGCATCAGTAAAAAGTATTGATGAGCCCGCAGACATTTTGGAGATGCTGTGCCAGTATACTAGCAGGAGCAACAGCTGTAATTTAGCTTTTGGTGTTACATCATGGAGTCTTTAGAAACCCAGCCATAAGATGGGGCATCTTATGACTCTGAAATGATTTTGTTGAAAATGATTAACTTAACTAGATATGTCTACCGAAATGGAAAGCATTACAGGCAATCCCAAGAATATACTATTAAGTGTTTATATCTCTATACATGCTGTTAGATACCTGATACCTTTTAGTAAAAATCAGTATGCTGACTTTTTAGGTCTTGGAAGAGGTTTGCAGATTTCCCTCTCTTTATAGAGTTTTTTTTTTTTTTTTAAATTAGGGGAGGGGTAAAGGGAGGGAGAGAGAATTTTAAGCAGACTCCATGCCCAGCACATAGCCTGATGTGGAGCTTAATCCCACAACCCTGAGATCATGACCTGAGCTGAAATCCAGAGTCAGACGCTTAACCAGCTGAGCCACCCAGGCACCCTGAAGTTTTTTTTTAATCATTTTTGCATTCTCCAACATTAAAGATTCTTTATGATTCTTGCCTGTCTGTATTCCATCCAGTCTTTGATTCACACTGTCAGTGTAATTTTTCTAACACTTGCACTGTCCTGTCAAAAGTCTTTCATTGCTCCCATTGTCTTCAGGATAAAATTTAAACTTTAGCTGGCTTTCCAGGAGCATCTTAGCCTATATCTTAATGATTTTACCTAATTTATCTGCATTTCCTAATAATCAGCATAATAAGAGCAAATGTTTATATAGTACTAATCTATGTGCCAAGCACAGGCCTAGGCAGTCATAAATTTCTTACAATTCTTTCTTTTTTTGATTAATTATTTTTTAGGAGATGGAGAGAGTGTGGGGGTGAATGGGTAGAGGGAGAGGGAGAAAGAGAATCTCAAGCAGGCTCCACACTGGAGCGGATGATGACTTGAGCTGAAATCAAGAGTCGGATGTTTAACCAACTGAGCCACTCAGGAGCCCCTAAACTTCTTGTAATTCTGCAAATAGATCATGTACCCCCACTTTCTGTACCCTTTGGCATGTCCTGTGCTCTTATGACTAGAGATCATGACTTGAGCTGAAATCAAGAGTCGGATGTTTAACCAACTGAGCCACTCAGGAGCCCCTAAACTTCTTGTAATTCTGCAAATAGATGATGTACCCCCACTTTCTGTACCCTTTGGCATGTCATGTGCTCTTATGACTAGAGTACTGGCTCAGTCTCTTTATTTAATACCTACTTCCTGTTTTTGAGCCCATGCAGACATCACTTGGATGTCTTGGAAGCTGAATCCTGTATTCACTTTCTGTGCCCCATCCCCATTCCTCATCTCTTAAAGTTGTAGTGAGATGTCAGAGCAGTGCACGTGTCATCTAGTATAAAGCACAACACAGTTTTTCTCTCTCTTCCAGCTTTTCTCCTGAAGTACGGACAGTTCAATAGGGATGAGTTGCCCTAGTTTAGGAACAGAAAAGATTTGTGGCTGTTAATCATTACCACCACCTGCCTCTAACCCTGTATTTGAAAACACATGGGTCCACAGGCAGGATGCTTAGTCTGGTAACAAATGGGTAAGATAGTCCTTGCCTGAGAACATGCCAAATTCTAGTGAGATAGACAGACTTAGAAGCAGCTAATTATATCTTGCTGGGTCAAAGATGTAAACACTAAAATAAATAAAAAATAAACCATAAAAGAATTAGGAGAAGGTTAGGCTTTCTTTTTTTTCCCCTCAATCATATTGAAGTGGAAAGTCCTTTCTGTAGGGCAGGCAGGGGTCCTGGGATCATCTGCCAGGTTCTGGAATGGAGCCTGCTCAGTAGGGAGCCTGCTTTTTCCTCTCTCTCTGCCCCTCCCCCTTTCTCTTGTGCATGCACACTCTCAAATAAAAATTTAAAAAAATAGGGAATTTGGGACGCCTGGGTGGCTCAGTTGGTTAAGCGGCTGCCTTCGGCTCAGGTCATGATCCCAGTGTCCTGGGATCGAGTCCCACATCGGGCTCCTTGCTTGGCAGGGAGCCTGCTTCTCCCTCTGCCTGCCTCTCTGTCTGCTTGTGCACTCTCTCTCTCTCTCTCTAACAAATAAATAAATAAAATTTAAAAATAAAAAATAAAAAAATAGGGAATTCAAAGATCAATAAATATATGAAAATTGTCCGATCTTAATTATGATGGAGGAATTGCAAATTTAAACTGCAAGTTAAAATCTTTGGCCTGTTAGGTTGGCTAAGATATTTGAAGTGTCAAAAGTTCATAGAGGCCATCTAAGGTATTTCCACTGGCCTAAGATGGAAAATTTGAATATAAAAAGAATTACTCCAATATATTAGACTATATTAAAATTAAAATCTAGACATCCATGATGATACTTTATAAAACAAAGTAACTGTTGATCACCTTTGGAGGTTTCAAGGTTGTCACTTCATTGTACTGAAAATTTTCGCATAGAGAGAAGAGGCACTTATACTGCGTTTCATTGTGACATGCGTTTTAAGGTAGCCAAATAGTTGATGGTAGAAGTCTCTCTTGAAGAATTCCAGGTAGTAAGTAAAGAATGAAAATATTAGAAAAGTCACCATTTGTGCACAGCACAGTAATAGATCTAGACATATACTAATGGTGGGATGAAGTTGATACCATGAATTCACTGATCAGTGTTATTAGCATCATTAAAAGTTGAAAAGGAAGGCATATGTCTCCTGACTGAAGGTCTCTACTGTATTCTCTAAGAAAAAATAAGATTCAGTCAAGAAAAGTAACAGCAGATGGATCATATGAGGTGTATAGGTTACGGTACTTTGTTTTGTGTGTGTGTGTATGCGTATATTGGGTGTGGGATATGTCTCTAATGGTCTGTTTTCCTCTGTAACATACTTAATACTTTGAAGAAAGCTCAGCTGCATTTTGACAGTTTAAACCTTTTCATTCTTTTTTTAAATTAAGACCTTTTTTAGAATTTAAGGTACAGAGCAAAATTGAGGGAAAGGTAAAATTTTATGATTAAGGAGTATTACAAGTGTTTGATAAAGAGTGATGGTCTGGTTTAGTTTTAACACGGTAACGCTGCTGTGTCAAGAATGGGTGGAGAGGGCGCCTGGGTGGCTCAGTGGGTTAAGCCTCTAACTTCTGCTCAGGTCATGGTCTCAGGGTCCTGGGATTGAGGCCTGCTCAGCAGGGAGCCTGCTTCCCCTCTTTCTGTGCCTACTTGTGATCTCTCTCTCTGTCAAATAAATAAATAAAATCTTAAAAAAAAAAAAAGAATGGGTGAGGAGCAGGAGTATTTGCACAGATGTCAAGATGGAAGCTGTTGCATGTGGGAGGTGAAGGTTGCTTGTACTGGTTGTCATAGAGGAAGGGAGAAGTGGTTAGGACTGTGAATATATTAGATTGATACAAGACTGGTTAGGATTGGTAGATCTAGCATAATTTAATGTGGAGAGTAAGAGAAAGAAGATAAGGAGGATTATAAAGTTTTGAGTTCAAGCAGCTTGGTGGGAGTTGTCTTTAACCAAGATAGTAGAGGCTGTGGGTGGAGCAGGTTTGGAGGAGAAAATAAATAGTTTTGCATATCTTTTTTTTTTTTAATTTATGTATTTGACAGACAGAAATCTGAAGTAGGCAGAGAGGCAGGCAGAGAGAGAGGGAGAAGCAGGCTCACTGAGAGCAGAGAGCCCGACACGGGGCTCGATCCCAGGACCCTGGGATCATGACCTGAGCCGAAGGCAGAGGCTTTAACCCACTGAGCCACCCAGGCGCCCCAGTTTTGCATATCTTTCACGTAGTAGGTACTCATTGTGAATATTAAGAACCAAGGATACGGGCACCTGGGTGGCTCAGTTGGTTGAGTGGGTATCTTTGGCTTAGGTCATGATCCTGGGGTCCTAGGATCGAGCCCCACATCCAGCTCTCTGCTCAGTGGAGAGCCTGCTTCTCCCTCTCCTTCTGCCTACTTGTGCTCTTTCTCTCTCTGTCAAATAAATAAAATCTTTAAAAAAAAAAAAGAACCAAGGATATGAGACAGCAGCCATGAGAAAGCATTCATTGTCTGTCTTAATGTATGTGAGTTCTCCTTGACTACTTGTTCTTTCTGTGTTGTGTATTTGTTTTGTTTTTCCATGTAGGATGTGTATATAGTACCTACTTTATGTGAGATACTGTTCTAATTTTTCAAATACTAACTCACTTAGTCCTCATAAAAACTTTATGAGGTAGGAGTGTTATTACCAGAGTGCCTGGGTGGCTCAGTCGTTGGGCATCTACCTTCAGCTCAGGTCATGATCCCAGGGTCCTGGGATCGAGCCCTGTACTGGGCTCCCTTGGTGGGGGGCGGGGGGAGTCTGCTTCTCCCTCTCCCATTCCCCCTGCTTGTGTTCCCTCTCTCGCTGTCTGTCTTTCAAATAAATAAATAAAATCTTTTTTTTTTTTTTTTTAAGTGTTATTGGGGCACCTGGGTGGCTCAGTGGCTCTGCCTTTGGCTGAGGTCATGATCTCAGGGTCCTGGGATTGAGCTCCACATCGGGCTCTCTGCTCAGCAGGGAGTCTGCTTCTCCCTCTCTCTCTGCCTGCCTCTCTGCCTACTTGTGATCTCTGTCTGTCAATTAAATAAATAAAATCTTTTTTAAAAAAAGTATTATTACCATGCCTGGTATACTGAAGAGTCATTGAGAAATTGAGGAATTTATCTGAGGTCACATAGCTAGAAAGGGGAGAATTAATTAAGACTCATACTCACACATTTAGGTTGCAGAGTTTGTGTTCTAAACCACTGTAGAATTCTGCTTCCCTTTTTATTATCCCCCATGCTGATTGATTGATTAGATTGATTTAATTGAAGTGTAGTTGACAAACAATGCTACAGTAGTTTCAGGCCCCTGTGATTTTATTGGAGTTACGAATGGAGAGTGAGGATTCAAGCAAAGGACCAGAAGCTTATTTCAAGTCATCTGTGTGGAGGTTATGGCTAATGGATATTTCCATAGCTTTAAGAATTATAGTTATTTTCATAATATAAAATAAAGTCAACTTGTGAGGCTGCAAGTTCTCATTACAAAAGCCCTAGAAATTATATCTTGAGGTATTCTTAAGCTGTGCTGGTTTTTATGTGAGACTTTTTGGAGTGTCATGGTTATTTAAGTTCAGAAATATCTATCAGTATTGCATCCTTATGATTCTGTTTACATCTCTGACATGTTGTAAGAGGTATTGATTTGGAATTGTGGACTGATGGTATTCTGGGTGCTCCATGTATTCTGTTTGATAAATGTTGCTTTCAGTTGCTTGACTGTTACTGTTGGCAAATCATTCAGGTATTGGTTATGCTCTATTTGGCTTAAACTGTCACTGCCCCCAAAAGGCAGTGTAGCTTTTTAGTTGAGATTCCTCTTTAATATCCTCAGTGACCTTTATAGGTGTCGGTTTGAAATAATACAACTTTGCCAAGTGTTTTATATCATTTGTTTTTCCTTGAGGGTATAATCAATCAGACTCTACAAGGTGATGATGTTGGTAGATGACCTTCAAGCGTTGAGAAAATGTATTTTAAGGCCATCTTTTTTAGGTTATCAGGGTTTGTTTTTTGTTTGTTTTTTTTAAGGTTATTAGTATTCTTAATGAGGACCATATAAGGGTGAAACAACACTGTGAGATCTAGTTCTGCTTCTTTTTATTAGCATTAGTGAGCCATCAAATACAGCTTTTGAAATTTTTCCTTATTTTTCCAGATGAAGAAGATGTAACAGTTCTTGTTTTTTGTATTGAATGCAGGTGAACCACTGGACACAGGCAATTATTTAACTGTCTAAATTCTCCTGATTTTCCTGAAGATTATATTAGTGGCTGAATCCCATTCTCCACCTAGAAAGAGCAGCAAATTTGTTACATACAAGGATGCTATGGGCATTTGTGGTTAATTCTTTCAGGGAACCTGTTGAGAAATGCTGATCTGGGCTGTGGTCTGTTTTTGTAAGGCTCAAGAACTAAGGATGATTTAAAAAAAAAAAAAAAAAGGAACAGAGACTGTATATGGCCTGCAACAACTAAAATATTTACCATCTGGCCTTTTATAGAGAAGGTTTGTTTACTGTTCTCTAAGAGGATAATACTTAACTTTGAATGCCAGGAGCTTTTCTTTCTCTCTCTCTCTCTCTTTTTAGCTCTTTGTCCTCCGTATCTGACTCTATAATTGGGGGATAGTAATAGTACTTACCTCAGAGTTGTGAAGAGTATGTAAAATAAAGTCAAGTTTTAGAATACAGCTTAATGAATGTTAGCTGCTATTATTAGAGTACTTAACATGAAATATAAAATGGCATGTATTTGTTGTTTCCTAATATGGTGTATAGCAGTTATCAAATTCATTCTTTTTTTGTGGTTGTTTTAAAGATTTTATTTATTTGACAAAGATCACAAGTAGGCAGAGAGGCAGGCAGAGAGAGGAAGGGAAGCAGGCTCCCTGCTGAGCATAGAACCCAATGTGGGACTCAATCCCAGGTCCCTGGCATCATGACCTGAGCCGAAAACAGAGGCTTTAACCCACTGAGCCACCCAGGCGCCCTAAAATTACGTTTTTAATAGTTTATTGACTGGTCATTTGTTTCTCTTTTAGCATTAGAATGTTAAGTGTTTCTTAAAAGGCATTCAAGTTGAGAATTTGGCTTGATTGGGTTCTATTTACACTTGTACTGTGTGGTATTTTAAAGTTTATTCTGTATTTTTGTCAAAAGGAGTGCCTCGTTAAAATATTTCTTGATATTATATGTTCCTCTTAATGATTTTAAAGACTGTCATATATTCTAGTCCTTTGTATTTGTTCTTCTTGAACTACATACATACATAATTTCAAGAATGAATTTATCAATATGTAGTAAGGATACTATTTAATATAGAATAGTCTTCCCAAAGACATCCAGGAGTTTGGGTGTGCTCTTTTAACTGTAATAACACAGTTAATTTTATTAATTATAGATTCAGAGATGATTATACAATGATACCTAGTACTCAGTGATTACCCAGGGCTAGTCATTGTGTAAATAAAGACACTTTGGGGTTTTTTCTTTAAAATGCATTAATTTGCACTTACTCAAAGTACTAGTTTCTCTTCTGCACAGCTTCTACTGCTTTTCTGCACAGAGATTTTACTGGTCTGTTTATCTTGTCTTGGGTACCATTTGTAAGCTGTCCATTCTGCATCTCTCTGAACATTTGTAATAATTAGACTAAATGCTGAATTATGCTACTGCTTACACTTCTCCAGTCAGAAGTGCCCATTTGTTTCCAATTTTTAAACCAGGCCTTTAGCCAAATCACCTTATATTTTTTCTTCAGCATACTGAGAACTAAAGAAATGTTATAGTATTCTGAAAATATAACTGTTGATTCCAACTATAATAAATAGGGCAAGAAAACTATGCAAAGATGGATTGATTTGATCATTGCAATTCTCAAAGTGTATTCCACCCAACTCCCCCGCCGCTCACCCCAATGTTCCTGAGACTTTCTGAGATCTGCTTCGTAAAAACTATTTGTATACTTAACACTAAGATGTTATTTGCCCTTTACACTGTATTGATATCTGTACTTAATTCAGGAGTGTGGTGGCTAAACTGCTGGTGCACAGATCAAGTTAGTGGCACCAAACTATTATAGTAGTCGGTAGTTTTTCGCTGTTACACACAAAGTAAAGAAAAAAATGCCCTTGATAAGGCCGTGAGAAATGCTGCTTTTACTAAATCTTCTCCCCAAGTATATGTTTTGGTAGTGCTGTGTGTGATGAAAGGGGAAGTATGCCTAAAGCACTTATGTGACTCAGTTGTGAGCTAAACTAGATACTTTTTTTCATGGAACACAACTTTGAGGAATGTCTGACTGTGGTTTTTCAGACTTCAATATTTGACAGACATTTTCTCAAAAATGAAGTGAGCCTGTCACATCAAGGAAGAAAGTGTAACAGTATTTGTTGCTAGTGATAACATTCCAGATTTCAAGAGAAAATTTGGAGCATTAGAATGTGTTTTATCCTCCACCATGAGTCTGACAACTTCACTTAAAAAAACCTTTCTTTTGAGATTGGTGGTGATAACTAGGAAACATTTTTTGTGAGATATTGTACAATGAAATATGTCATCTGGAAGATCCCACGTAACTCAGTGAATTAATACTTTCCAGATGGTCAGTACCTGATGTTTATAAATCAAGCATTGGTTAAAGATCCTTTCCATGTGCAAAACAGACCAGTGTATTTTTTGTAACAAAATTTTATTTTCAGATTATCAGGTAGAAAAATTGACACTTTTGTGTACAGTTCTGGGAATTGTACTACATGTGTAAATTTGCTTAGCCACCGCCACAGTCAAGATACAGAATAGTTCTATTACCCCAAACAGCTCCTTTGTGCTCTTCTGTTGTAATCACCCCTCCCTAAACCTCTGGCAACCTCTCATCTGTTCTTCACTATAGTTTTGTCTTTTTGAGAATGTCATAGAAATGGAATCATAGAATTATGCCACTTGAGACTGGCTTCACTAACTCACCATAATGCCGTGAAAGTCATCCAGGTTGCATGAATATTCATGTTTTGGAAAGATTTTATTTATTTATTTGACAGAGCACACATGCATAGGCAGTGGGGAGAGACAGAGGGAGAGGGAGAAGCAAGGCTCCCTGCTGAGCAAGGAGCCCTATGAGGGGCTCAATCGCAGCACCCTGGGAACATGACCTGAGCTGAAGGCAGACACTTAACTGACTGAGCCATCCAGGATCCCTCATTTTTAAAAAATTACAGTAGAATTTGTCATACACACAATGAAATATTACTTATCAAAAAAAATGAAATCTTACATTTGTAATGATGTGGATAGAACTAGAGGGTATTATTGCTAAGCAAACGAAGTCAAACAGAAAGACAATTATATGATTTTACTCACATGTGGAATTTAAGAAACAAAGGATCATAGGGAAAGGGAGGGAAAAATAAAATAAGATAAAATTAGAGAGGGATACAAACCGCAACAGACTCTTAACTAAAGGAAACAAACTGAGGGTTGCTGGAGGGGGGTGCGTGGGAGGATGGGGGTAATAACTAGGTGGTGGACATTAAGGAGGGTACTTGATACAATGAGCACTGGCTTAAATATAAGACTGATGAATCACTTACCTCTGCCTTTGAAACTAATAGTAGACTGTTATGTTAACTGAATTTAAATAAAGTAAAAGTAAACAGTTGTATAAGGCCTTTTGTGTCTGGCTTCTTTAATTTAGCATTTATTTTTGAGATTTTTGAGATTCCGTGTTACAGTACATTATCAGTATTTCATTCCTGTATTAGCACAGGCTGCCATAACAAAACTTTGGATGGCTTAAACAGATACAGACCTTCTTATAATTCTGGAGGCTGGAAGCCCCAGATCAGTGTTCAGCAGGGTCATTTCTGGTGTGTACTCTTTTCCTGCCTTGAGATGCCCATCTTTTCACTGTGTCTTCACATGGCCTTTCCTCTGTGCTGGAGTGTGAAGGAGCGGGGAGCTCTCTCTGCTGTCTCTTTTTATTAGACACTAATCCTATTGGATCAGGCCCCTTTCTCTTAAAACCTCAATTAACCTTAATTAAATTATACATTTATATTGGCAGTTAGAACTTTCAGCATGTGAATGGAGGGGACAAACATTCTGGCCATAATAATTCCCTTTTTTCACTGAACATTACTCCATTGTATACTTACGCCCCATTTTGTATGATCATTCACCAGGTGATGACATTTGGGTATTTCTGCTTTTTGGCTTTTATGAGTAATACATATCTGAACATTCGTGTACAGATTTTTGAACACCTGTTTTCATTCTCTTAGATTTGTACTTGGGAGTGGAATTGTTAGGAGACATGGTAATTCTATTTTAAATTTTTGGGGAACCACCAGACTCTTTTCCACAGCATCTGCACTATTTTGCATTCCTGTCAAATGTGTAAGAATCCAGTTTCTCCACATCTTCACCAACACTTATTTTTCCTTTTTTTTTTTTTTAAATAACTATCATAGTGGGTATGAAGTGGTATCTCGTTTTGATTTGCATTTCCCTAGTGACTAATGATATTGAGCATCTTTCCTGTACTTGTTGGCCATTTGTAAATCTTCTTTAGAGAAACATGAATTCAAGTCCTTTGCCTATTTTTAAATTGGGTTATTTGGAGTTTGTTTTTTTTTTTCTGAAGATTTTATTTAGTTGTGTGAGAGAGAGAGAGAGAGTGAGCGCACGCACAGGTGGAGAGAGAAGCAGGTTCCCTGCTGAGCAAGGATCCCAATGTGGGACTGGATCCCAGGACCCTGTGGTCATGACCTGAGCTGAAGGCAGCGGCTTAACCAACTGAGCCCAGGACCCTGGGGTCATGACCTGAGCCGAAGGCAGCTGCTTAACCAACTGAGCCACCCAGGCGTCCCAGGTTATTTGGAGTTTTGTTGAGTTTTAAGAATTGTTCACATATTCTACATATTGGACCCTTATTAGACATATGATTTCAAAATTTTCTCCTATTTTGTGGTTTTTTCACTTCATAATATTCTTTGAATAGTAGAAGTTTTTAATCTTAATGAAGTTTTAAAATTTTGAATTTTTTGTTGCTTGTGCTTTTGATGTCATGTAAGAATCCATTGCTACATCCATAGTCACATAGATTTACCCCTGTGTTTTCTTCTTAGAGTTTTATCATTTTCTCTCTTGCATTTAGATCTTTGGTACTTTTGGAGTTCCTAATGTATGGTATGAGGCAAGAGTCCAACTTCATACTTTTGCACATGGCTGTCAGTAGTCCCTGCATTGTTTGTTGAAAAGGCGATTCTTTCCCCCACTGAATGGTCCTAACAGCCTTGTCAGAAATCAATTGACCATTGATGTGTGGTTTATATCTGGACACTGAGTTCTATTCTGTTGGTCTGTATGTCTATTTTTGTGCCAACACAGTGGCTTTGTAATAATTTTTGAAACCAGGATATGTGAATCCTCCAACTTTGTTTTCAGTTTTTTCAGCTTTCCTCAAAACCAGACTGTTTTGGCTATTTGGGCTCCCTTGCAATTCCATTTGAATTTCAGGATCAGCCTGTCAGTTTCTACAAAAAACACAAGATAGATAATGCATTAAATCTATAGATCAGCTTTGTAGGGTGTGTGGGTAGGGTGTATTGCCATCTAAACAATATTAGGTTTTCAAATCCAAGAACATGGGATATCTTTCCATTGATTTAGGTCTTTAGTTTCTTCCAACATTTCATGTTTTGTGGTTTTTAATGTACAAGTCTTCCACCTCCTTGACTAAGTTTATTCCTAAGTATTTTATTCTTTTTGATACTATTTCCTTAATTTCAGATTGTTCATTGTTAGCATATAGAAATACAACTGATTTTTGGATGTTTCTCACGTATCCTGCAACTTTACTGAACTTGTTTATTAGGTCTAATACAGTTTTCGTGTGGATTCTTTAGGATTTTCTGTATGTAAGATCCTGTCTGTGAAAAGAGATGATATTACTTCTTCCTTTCAATTTGGATGTCTTTTATTTACCTAATTGCCCTGGCTAGAACTTCCAAACAGTGTTGAGGGAAGTGGCAAGAATGAACATCTTGTCTTGTTCTTCATCTTAATGGGAAGCTTTTCAGTCTTTTACCATTAAGTGTGTTTGTTGTGAGTTTTTCATAGATGCCCTTTATCAGGTTGTGAAAGCTCCATTGAGTGTTAGCATGAAAGAGTGTTGGAATTTATCAAATGTTTTTTTCTGTGTCAATTGAGGGGATCATGTTATTTATCCCTCCTTCACTCTATTACTATGGTGATTGATTTTTTAAAAATCAGTTGAGCCACCATGCATTCCTGGGATAAATCCATGGTGGATAGTCCTCTTAATATGCTGCTGAGTTTGGTTTGTTGGTGTTTTGTTGAGAATTCTTGCATCTATGTTCATGAGCGATTGTGGTCTGTTTTCTTGTGAAGTCTTTGTCTATGGTATAAGGGAAGTACCAGCCTTATGCAGTGAATTAGGAAGTATTCTTTTTTCTTCCATTTTTTGAAGAGTGAAGAACATTGGAATTCTTCTTTAAATGTTTGGGAGAATTTGGGATGCCTGGTGGCTCAGTTGGTTAAGCGGCTGCCTTCGGCTCGGGTCGTGATCCCAGCGTCCTGGGATCGAGTCCCACATCGGGCTCCTTGCTCGGTGGGGAGCCTGCTTCTCCCTCTGCCTCTGCCTGCCACTCTGTCTACCTGTGCTCGCTCGCTCTCTCTCTCTCTGACAAATAAATAAAATATTAAAAAAAAAATGTTTGGGAGAATTTATCAGTGAAGCCATATGGGTCTTGGCCTTTCTTTGTCAAGGTTTTGGGGTTTTGTTTTGGTTTGGGTTTTTTTGCTCTTCTTTTTATTTCTTCTTGAGTCATCTTTGGTAGTTTGTAGGAATTTGTCCATTTTATCTTTGTTATCTATTTGTTGGCATAAATTGTTCATAGTATTGTCTTATGACTTTTTTTTTATTTTTGTAAAGTCAGTAGTGGTATGTCTGCTTTTGTTCCAGGTTTTAGTAAATTGAGTTTTCTCTCTTCTAGGTCACTCTATTTAACGCTTTGTCAGTATTGTTAATCTTCACAAAGAAGTTTTGGTTTCACCAATTTTTTTCTTTTCTTTTTAAAACCTCTGCCCTTTATTATTGCCTTTCTTCTGCTTGCTTTGGTATATGTGCTGCCGAAGCGAGCACTCTTCTGCTTGCTTTGTATTTAGTTTCTTCATCTTTTTCTAGTTCCTTAAAGTGTAAGGTTATTGATTTTTTTTGATAATTCTTTTTTAATGTAGATGTTTACAGTTGCAGATTTCCTTCAGTACTTTTGCAGCATCCCATATGTTTTGGTATGTTGTGGCTATTTTTAGTTCTTTTCAGTGTATTTTCTAATTTCCATTGTGATTACTTTTTTTGACTCATTGATTAAGAATGTGTTGTTTAATTTCCACATACTTGTGAAATTTCCAGTTGCCCCATCCTTTCTAATTGCATTGCATTATTGCTGAAGAAGGTACTTTCTATGATTTTCAGCTTTTTAAATTTATTGATAATTGGTTTTGGTGACCTAACATATGGCCTATTGTGGAGAATGTGCCATGTGCACTTGAGACAAATGTATATTCTGCTTTTTTTGGGTGCAATATTCTTTGTATGTCTTTTAGGTCTAGTTGATTTATGGTGTTAAGTCCTCTTCCTTTTTATCTTTTACCTAATTGTTTGATCCTTTATTGCAAGTGAGGTGCTGAAGTCTACAATTATTGTTGAGCTGTTTCTCCCGTCCGTTCTATTGTGTTTTTTTGCTTCGTATATTCTGAGGCTCTGTTAGGTGCACTTGTGTTTTTAATTGTTAAATCTTTTTTTTTTTTTTTTAAGATTTTACTTATTTATTTGACAGATGGAGATCACAAGTAGGCAGGGAGGCAGGCAGAGAGAGAGGAGGAAGCAGGCTCCCCGCTGAGCAAAGAGCCTGATGCGGGGCTTGATCCCAGGACCCCAGGATTATGACCTGAGCCGAAGGCAGAGGCTTTAACCCACTGAGCCACCCAGGCACCCCTTAATTGTTAAATCTTGATAGATGACTCTTTCATCATGTGTCTATTTTAACAAGTTTTAACATGCATTTTGTCTGATATTAGTGTATGCACTCTATTTCTCTTTCAGTTGCTATTTTTATGTGTTATCTTTTCTTTCACTTTCATCCTCTGTCCTCAGAGCTAAAGCGAGTCTCGTGTAGACAGCATTTAGTTGGATCATGTTTCTTTTATCCATTCTGTCCATCTCTGCCTTTTAATTGGAGAGTTTAACTCAACCATTTACATTTAATGTAATTACTGTTAAGGATCTTTGTCATTTTGCTATTTGCTTTCTACATGTCATATATCAGTTTGTTCTTAAAGCCCTCCATTATTACCTTCTTTTGTGTTATATAAGTATCTTCTAGTGTAACATTTTGATCCCCCCCCTTTTTTACTGTACAATTTTATAGTGATTTTCTTAGTGCTTGCCCTGGGGATATATAATTAACATCTTAATTTACAAAATTCTATTTCAAATTAATAACAGCTTAGTTACAATAGTATACAAAATATTTTCCTCCTGTGTGGTTCTGTTCCTTTATTTTATTCTGTTATTGTCTTAAATTACATTTATATATATATATATGCCCATTACCATAAATTTTTTTTTCCAAAGGAAAAAGTTAATAAAGAGATTCAGGATTGACATCATGACAAATCATAAAATTGAGTACACTTCTCTCTCCTTTTTTTTTTAAAGATTTTATTTATTTGTGAGAGAGAGAGTGAACAAGAACGGGACTGGCCAGCAGAGGGAGAAGCAGGCTTCCCCCCTGGGCAAGGAGCCTGATGTGGGACTCAATCCCAGGACCTTCAGATCATGACCAGAGCTGAAGCAGACTCTTAACTGACTGGACTACCTAGGTGTCCTTTGAATATCCTTCTCTTGATAAAAGTTCAACTTTTGCATTCTTTTTTTCTGTTTAACTTATCTGCCATCTTTTTTCTTGTGCTTTGCTATTACTTTCACCCCACCTCTTCCTGTCTGTGGTTACATTGACTGATTCCCTCCCTTTTCCCAGTAGTTTAGAAAGTCTATTCATACATAAGCTGTGATGATTAACATTAATTTTTTTAAAGATTTTATTCATTATTTGAGAGAGAGAGAGCATGAGTGGAGAAAGGTCAGTGGGAGAAGCAGACTCCCTGCCAAGCAAGAAGCCAGATGTGGGACTCAGTCCTGGGACTCCAGGATCATGACCTGAGCCGAAGGCAGTCACTTAACCAACTGAGCCACCCAGGCGCCCGGTTAACATTAATTTTAATACCTCTTTAACTTTACCACCATCTAAGTAGTGTCTGTAACCTTCCTTTCCCCCACTTCCCAAGTACAATTAGCTGCCCATCCTCCTGGGTAGAAATGTGGCATTTTATTTTCCAGTTTTCCTTGTTGACTTTCACACCCCCAACATAAACTTACTGTTACATGTAGTTGTCTTTTAAATCAGAAGGAAAACATGAATTACCAATCACAACCTCCTTGCTCAAACACTTCATAATACAGTGCTTCTATTATAGTTTCAGATAACTATTTCAACCAGTTTGAAAATAATGAATTACCTTAATTTAAAAAATTTATTTATTTATTTATTTGACAGAGATCACAAGTAGGCAGAAAGGCAAGGCAAAGATGGGGGAAGGGAAGCAGGTGCCCCACTGAGCAGAGAGCTCAATGCGGGGTTCGATCCCAGGACCCTGAGATCATGACCTGGGCCGAAGGCAGAGACTTAACCCACTGAGCCACCCAGGCGCCCCAGAATTACCTTAATTTTTAAAGATCAATACAATTTTATAGCCAAGGAAAGTGAGGAATAAATAAGACAGTTTACCTAAGACTATAGAACTGTTAAAAGGCAAAGTCAGAAATTTGAGCCTAGGTTATTTGGCGCCACAGTCCTTGCTGTTAATCACTAGTCTCTTATGCCCTAAGTACTAGTACTAGTGTTCATTCTACTGTATTATAACACTAAGTATAGAATTCAGTTGGATACATAAAACGTATGCATTCATGTTGAAAATTCAGGACAGATAAAGTGAAGGTTTGGGGAGTCAATTGAAAGGAAAGATAACAGTTGGGAAGAGCTTTTGATCTATGGCCTTGAAGACAAACCAGGATCAAGACTATTGAGATTTGAGAGAAGGCTTTTTAGATGAAGGAGCAAGGTGCGGGAGAGGAATTAAGACAAGCAAAAGCAAGTTGTGTTCAGAACAGTTGAGTGTGCTTAAAGGAAACTGGGAGAGAGTGTTGAAGGATGGTTCATATCTGGAATGATTTAAAAGCCACACTTCATAGTTTGGATTTTATTCTCCATGCAGTAGGTAGTTATTGAACATTATTAAGAATTTACTTTATATTAAAAAAAAGAATTTACTTTATATGTAAATGTGTATAAAAAAATCTGAAGGCTAACTCGAACTTTGGGTGTATTTTAAAATTTTCTAAAACATATGGAAACTTATTTCAGTAGGGACCAGATTAAAGTTTGATCTTTTGTACTGCTGAATATCAGAGTCTCTTGGAGATGTGCTATAAAGTAGTGATTTTTTAAAACATAGATATTAGGGACGCCTGGGTGGCTCAGTTGGTTACGCAGCTGCCTTCGGCTCAGGTCATGATCCCAGCGTCCTGGGATCGAGTCCCACATCGGGCTCCTTGCTCGGCAGGGAGCCTGCTTCTCCCTCTGCCTCTGCCTGCCACTCTGTCTGTCTGTGCTCGTGCTCTCTCTCTCTCTCTCTCTCTCTAACAAATAAATAAATAAATAAAATCTTAAAAAAAAAAGAAAAAGATGTGGTTCCCTTTCAAGATCATCTTGTATGTGAGGTGGAGAGTAGGGTATGCATTTATTTTAATTACATGCCATATGCTAGTTCAGATCAACTACAATATTTTTTGAGTCTTTACAACTAACTTGTTTGCCAGATGCTGGAAATAGAATAATAAATAAGACCTGGTCATATTTTCAGTCTGTTTTTTGTCCTAATCAGTAAACATTGGAATACTTCAGTGTCCAGTCCTCTTTCTTCTTTTCCTTTTATCTGCCCTCATTAACCGAATGTGATCTCATCTAGTTCTAAGACCTTAAATTCTGTCTGTACTTTAATGATTTCCAATTTTATGTCCTTGATGCCCAGTGTATCCTTTTATATTTTTTTTAAATTTTTTTTTAAGATTTTATTTATTTATTAGTTAGAGAGAGAGCGAGCACAGGCAGACAGAGAGGCAGGCAGAGGCAGAGGGAGAAGCAGGCTCCCTGCCGAGCAAGGAGCCGGATGTGGGACTCGATCCCAGGACCTGAGCCGAAGGCAGCCACTTAACCAACTGAGCCACCCAGGCGTCTCCCGCCTGGGAATCTTAATATAAACCTGATCATGTTACACCTCCACCAGTACCCAAATGTAAAACTAGTTGATTTCTGTTAAATTCAAAATCCTCACCGTGCTCTACAGGATCTTGTATAGATTTCTGACTTCATCTCCTATTTTCTATCTTACTCCCTTTGCTGAGACCGTATCCACTTTCTTGCTCCTTCTCAGATATACCATAGCTCATACTGTATGCTGCTTCAGCACTGTTCCTCTGCCTAGAATATTCCTATCTTGGTTATCTGTGTGCCTTGCTCCCTCACTTCATTCAGTGCTCAAAAATGTTGGCACTTAAAGTCTTTTCCTGACCTCTCTAAAGATTCTCCTTCCTAAGTTCCTGCCCAACATTTCTCAGTGTTAACTATCAGGGTTTATCAGGGCTTAGCTGTTATTCCCTTAACTCTGCTATTTTCTTCTTCAACCATTACTTCTTTTACTTACCCTTATCACACATCATCATGATCCTCATCATCATTTATATCATTTGTCTTCCTAGTCAGAATTTAAAAAGTTCCATGATAGGAACTATTGTCTGTACTATTCAGCTGCATTCCTAGTGTCTGATTCTTAGTAGACACTCAATATTTATATAGTTCACCAAGAAAAGGAGGCTCAAGAACAATAGAAAACCTCTTTACTTCATTTAATCTAAAAAAAAAAGGCAAAAGAAATTGCCAGTCTCCCACCTTCTATTATATTTTTAATGTTTGAGAAAATACGTAATAACAAAAGGTTATTATGAATTCAGTAATCCTTTTTAAGGAAATATGTATTTTGTTTACAGCGAAATGGCATTTGGACAAATAGTGGCTGTATATACAAGCACATTTTTATTTAATTTACAAACAGTGCTCATGTGGATTTACTGACCTTGTAACGATGGAGTTCCTCTAAGGAATTGCGGCCCACGATTTGTGAACTCCTGGTGTAATTGACTCATTCGTAATCAACTTCAGATTTGCATTTAAATGGCTTCTTTTTAGCATAATTACTCTACCCAAGACAGTTTGATATAACAGAAAAAAATGAACCCCAACTGCCTTTGGATTTCCAAAGAACTAAATTCATCTGACCTAGCTACTTACTACCTTTGTGCTTTTGGTTACTTAACATCTTGGAATCTCACGGCATTATGTATGTAAATATAATTATGAAATTATTTTGGCAATGTTACAGCTACTCAATACATACTCTTTTAATATATTAATACCATTACTTTTTAGGACTTCATCTTTCTCAATTTCTTTGTCTTTGGTGTGATTACAGCTTTGTACAAGAAAAAAAGAAGTCTCCTGTCATCTCTCTTCATGACCAGCAAAGCAAGCCATTAATTATGTTCTGGTTTTAATTCATAGATACAGGGAACTTAGTTGAGCTCAAGTAGAAAATCATTCTTTTTTCTATCCGATTATCAGTTACCCTTTTGTTTTTATTTACTTCATTTAACTGTTTGTTTGGGGCTTAAACATGCTAGACACAAAATGGAGTCATTCTAAAATCTCAGACCACTCAAGTGAGTGTAAGAGTATAGGCATTAGGAAGAGTATGTTTGCATTCATTCAACAAACATTGACTGCAGTTTAAGGAGCAGGCTGATATTAAGAGAAACATAATAGACTCCAGTTCTTTGCTCAAAATCTAGTGGATAGAATGCCAAAAAATAACTGTAGAATAGTTTATAAGTAGTAATATAAGCTGCACTGATGAGGATGTTCCTAGCTTTGCCTAGGGCTTGAGGGATGAGATAAAGGAGGCCTTAGAACAAACTAGATTGAGGGTTGCAGGAGAACATTCTAGGCAGAGGACTTGCTGTGCTTAAAAGGCATGGAAGCATTGACATGTATATAGTGATTGATAAATCAGACTAACTAGAGCACAGTGTATATAGACAGAAAATGGTGTCATGGGAGATTGAAAAGGTAGTTTGAGACTAGACAGGCCTTCAGTTCTATTGGATATCATCCAGGAATTTGAAGTCTTCACTAGTATTATTGGAAACCACAAAGGTTTTTATTTATTTATTTTTTTAAAAAGATTTTTATTTATTTGACAGATAGAGATCACAAGTAGACAGAGAGGCAGGCAGAGAGAGAGAGAGAGAGAGAGAGAAGCAAGCTCCCTGCTGAGCAGAGAGCCCAATGCGGGCTGGATCCCAGGATCCCGGGATCATAACCCGAGCCGAAGGCAGAGGCTTTAACCCACTGAGCCACCCAGGCGCCCCATCAAAGGTTTTTAAAACTGAGAAACGGGGGCGCCTGGGTGGCTCAGTGGGTTAAAGCCTCTGCCTTCGGCTCGGGTTATGATCCCGGGATCCTGGGATCGAGCCCCGCATCGGGCTCTCTGCTCAGCAGGGAGCCTGCTTCCCTTCCTCTCTCTGCCTGCCCCTCTGCCTACTTGTGGTCTCTGCCTGTCAAATAAATAAATAAATAAATAATCTTAAAAAAAAAAAAAAACAAAAACCGAGAAACGATGGAAGAAGTTTGGCAGCAGTGTGAAGGATGGATTGTGTTGAAAATGGTCGTATAGGGGATGCTGAAATAGTAAAATATAATGAAAAGTTAGAAGAGGTCACTAGTGGGCAGTGGATTAATTCCAAAGAGCCTAGGTTATAGAATTACAGTCCTGGTTTTAAATCTAGGCTCTGCCTCTTTGTAGTTACATGAAAAAATTAGCTGCTTCAATTTTTAGCTTTCTTACCTGAACTAGGTAGTAATTTACAGTGTTCCTCTGAAGATTGGTTATAGTAGGTGTGAAGTACCTGATACAGGGCTTGCCTTATGTCAGCTAAGGACTCAATTAATGATAACATGAACAGCATGTAATTATTAAGGTAAAAAATGGTGAAGGCCTGAATTTAGGGGTAGAAAACAGAGAATAGATTTGGATGGATCTTTCTGAATTACAATGAATAGGACTCACTGACTAGAAGAGTTGATGACTGACTTAGGGGAAGAAGTAAATCAGACAGACTTAGATTTGTAGTCCGAATGATTTAGGGTGAAGGGTTTAGAGATGTTATTTTCCTGGTAAGGAATACAGAAGGAATCACTGCTTGAGATGAGGTAAAAGGAATGAAATTATTTTGATTTGGACTTTTTGAGGTGTTTGGGATATCTTGGTGATGATGTGAATGAAGCAGGCAGTTAGATAGAAATAAGGTCTGGGACAAGAGATGAGATTGGAGTTACCAGTGTATGCATGGTAGCAGAAATGTGTGTAAATCTTAATGGCAGGGCATGTATTTTAAATACATCCTCTATTCCCACACTGCTGGGCTCTGTAATAACACTTGATTGGTTCTTGTTATTAAATGTGAGATTTAAAAAATATCCTTTAGGTTGGCTTTGTATATAAAAGATAATGCATACTTTGATTCCTAATTTAAGGTTCAATTTATTTAAAGTTACAAATATAAAATCTAGTTTTCTTAAAATACAGATCTTACTCTAATTTTAAGCTTGTAATATTTTAGTTTAACATTTTATTTTATTTATTTTTAAAGATTTTATTTATTTATTTGAGAGAGAGAATGAAAAAGAACATGAGAAGAGGGAGGGTCAGCGGAGAAGCGGACTCCGTGCCAATCAGGGAGCCTGATGAGTCTTGATCCCAGGATCATGATCTGAGCCAAAGGCAGTCGCTTAACCAACTGAGCCACCCATGCGCCCTAGTTTAACTTTTTAAAACATTTCAATCTGTAACTATGAATTGTAATTTTTATATTTTCTCTTTAGATATTTTACAAAATCTCCCCAAATACTTAGTAAATCTAATGAATCTAATAATTTATAGTTATAAACGTGATTGTACAAGTATCTAAATACAGTGTGCAAACTTAGTAAGATTTCAGCCTAAAACCACATGTCTAAATCAGCTATTCACTTGTACCTTTTTTTTTTTTAAGATTTTGACAGAGATCACAAGTAGGCAGAGAGAGGGGAAGGGAAGCAGGCTCCCTGCTGAGCAGAGAGCCCAATGTGGGACTCGATCCCAGGACCCTGAGATTATGACCTGAGCGGAAGGCAGAGGCTTAACCCACTGAGCCACCCAGGCACCCCGCACTTGTACATTTTAAATTAGAAGTACAGGGTTATCTCTGTAATAGACAACATTTTCTTTCTTTTTGTTTTTTAACGATTTTATTTATTTGACAGAGAGAGGGAGCAGAAGCGGGGATGGGAGAGGGAGAAGCAGGCTTCCCTGCTGAGCAGGGAGCCAGATGTTGTGGGGCATGTTCCTAGGACCCTGGAATCATGACCTGAACTAAAGGCAGATGTTTGACTGATTGAGCAACCCAGGTGCCCCTAGGCAGCATTTTCTTAAAACATTAGAAAACATGCATACTTATTTTAACGGCTTTACTGAGAAATAATTTACACATCTTATAATTCACCCATTTCAAGTGATTTTTATTGTATTTACGGAGTTGTGCAGCAATCACCAACTTCAAATTTCACAATGTTTCCATCACTTCAGAAAGAAATGTGGTGTTCTTTTGCAGTCATTGCTATTGTCACTCCTACCTGTAGGAAACCATTAATCTCCTTTCTGTTTATATAGATTTGTCTTTTCTGGACATTTCATATAAATGGAATCATATGGTATTGTGGTCTTTTATTTCTGGCCTTTTTCACTTAGCATAGTGTTTTGAAGCCCATTCATCCATACTATAATATTCCATTGTGTGGATATATATAGTACATTGTATTTATGTTAGATTACTTCTTTTTAAAAAAACGATTTTATTTATTGGACAGAGAGAAAGAAACAGTGAGAGAGGGAACACAAGCAGGGGAAGTGGAAGAGGGAGAAGGAGGCTTCCCGCTGAGCAGGGAGCCCAGCGTGGGGCTCTGTGCCAGGACGCTGAGTCATGACCTGAGCCAAAGTAGATGCTTAACAGCTGAGCCACGCAGGTGCCCCACTAGATTATTTCTTAATACAAAATAAAGGTTTAGTTCTCTAAATCCATTCTTAATACATTGTTTAAAAAAACAAACAGGAAAACCTGAAAATAAAAATACAAGAAAAAAATCCTGAAAAAAAGTGAACTAAGCTTCTGTCATTAATTAGAAAAAGAACAACAGAATAAACCCATAAAGATAATGAAACTTAGGGACGCCTGGGTGGCTCAGTTGGTTAAGCGGCTGCCTTCGGCTCAGGGCATGATCCCAGAGTCCTGGGATCGAGTCCCACATTGGGCTCCTTGCTTGGCAGGGAGTCTGCTTCTCCCTCTGCCTCTGCCTGCCTCTCTGTCTGCCTGTGCTCGCGCGCGCTCTCTCTCTCTAACAAATTAAAAAAAAAAAAGATAATGAAACTTAGAGTGGAAATTAATGAACCAGAAAGCAAAGATAGGATAGAGAAGATCAAAAAAAGTCAGAGGTGGGCAATGGGGAATAAGAAAATAATCTGATAAGACTGAGCAAGGAATAAAAGACACAAATAGTATCACAAAAATGAAGGCTAACTAGAGATAAAGTGAAAGATTGAAAAGTTAAGAGATTTATAGCAATATTTGCAATAGTAAAAGTTGAAAGCATTCTAAGTGTCCATAGATGGATGAACAGATTAAGAAAATAAAATTTGTGTATCAATGAAATATTATGCAGCCTTAAAAGGGAAGGGAATCCTGTATCATGGTGCAGTATCCACGAACCTTGATGACATTATGCTAAGTGAAACAAGCCAGTCACAAAATGACAAATAACGTGAGATCTACTTCAGAGGTACATAGAGTAGTTGCATTTCACAGAGATAGAAAATAGAATGGTGGTTGGCAGGGCTGGGGTAGAGGGAATAGGGAGTAATTATTTAATAGTGTTTCAGTTTTGCAGATGGAAAAGTTCTACAGATGGATGATGTAAAAACTATAAATATGTTTAGTGGTACAATTAATGGCTACAATGGTAAATTTTATATTATGTATATTTTATAAGTACAAAAAGGATGAAAGAAAATACTATCAAAAATCTTAGGCCAATAAGCTTGAAATTAAAGAAAAATATAATTTTCCAAAACCGACTCAAGAAGGAAATACAAAGCTTGAATGGTTCCATAACTGTTAAATAAATTTTATAGAGCTCTTCTCTCAAAACACCACAATGGTTTTACATGTGGGTTTGGCTCAGCTTTTAAGGAAGAGAGTGTCTGTCACCTCTTCCAAAAAATAGAAAAAGAGTATATCTCAGTTCTTTCTATGAAGTCAGATACCAAGCCCAAATAGAGATATTATGAGAAAAATTAGTGGTTCATTTTACTCATGAAACAGACTACCCTTGGGGTGCCTGGGTGGCTCAGTGGTTAAGCTTCCGACTCTTGATTTCTGCTCAGGTCCTGATCTTAGGGTTGTGGGATCGAGCCCCACATTAGGCTCCTCGCTCAGTAGGAGTCTGCTGGAGCTTCCTTCCCCCAAGCCCCATGCTCTCATTCAAGCTCTCTCTCTCCCCCAAATAAATCTTTAAAAAAAAAAAAAATTACTCTTTTAGTAATAATAAAAATTCATCATTATTTTGTTTTATGCTTTTATCCTTGAATTCTTCTTTGTCGATATTGTTATTGCCACCTAATTTACTGCTTTCTTTTTTCTTGTTTATGTTTTTCTCTTTGCCTGCCTCTTCAGTTTCAACATTTCTTTGTCACTTTAAGGTCATTATAAACTCAGAATTTTGTAAATGTACTTCCATTGGCTTTTAGCATTTACTTTTACTGATGAAATGACTGGCAGTCTAAATCTCTTTTCTTTTATTCTAAGTAAAAAGAAAATCTTTTCCTTATTTGAAGCTTTTTTTTTTTAAGATTTTATTTATCTATTTGACAGATCACAAGTAGGCAGAGAGGCAGGCGGGGGGGGGGGCAGGCTCCCCGCTGAGCGGAGAGCCTGATGTGGGGCTCGATCCCAGGACCCTGAGACTATGACCTGAGCCGAAGGCAGAGGCTTAACCCACTGAGCCAACCAGGCACCCCTTATTTGGAGCTTTTAAGCTTTATTCTTGAAATTGAGATACTTTACCAGGAAAGCACTATGTATACATGGTTTCCCCACCCCCTGAGTATTCTGCCTATGTATTTCTCAGAGCCCATTTGATACGAAGACTCAAAATAGTATTCAACATTGCAAGGTTTTCTTCTTGTTCTCCTTCTGCTTTCCTTTTTTAAAAAAAACTTTTAAAAAATTTATATTCTTTGATTTTTTTTTCTTGTTCCGGAAGTTGTGCTTTACATTATTAAATGTCTTGGCCACCTCATGATTTCTGTTTTCAGGTTCACTATACATTACGAGGACATTTCTTTAGTTTTTAAATCACTAATTTTTCTACATAATTCCTCTATTTGGTTATTTTGACAGTTTTGTTTTTCTTTTTTTCCTTCTCTCCTAAGCAGATATTATCAACTTTTTTCAAAGTAGCATTCTCTTTTTAAGATGCTATTCTTTCCTGTCTTAATAGAAATAGTTTATATTTTTTCTTCATTAATTCTATTTCAGTTTGGGCCATTAGTTGTAATTAGATTATTGTTTCTCTTCATTGCATCTGGTCAGGCTTTTCTATCAGTTCTTGTGCTTGGAGGGTGATAAGTGGGCCACCAAATGGGCTCTTCAGAGTGCGTGAGTCAGGAGCTGATGCTCAGGGAGAAAGGAAGAACTCTTAGTGAACATAGTTGTCTAGCACTGGGCAGATTGCTTTAAGTAATGAAAAAGGAGCCTGGTTTTTGTTTTTTTTTTTAAGATTTTATTTATTTGGCAGAGATCACAAGTAGGCAGAGAGGCAGAGAGAGAGAGAGGAGGAATCAGGCTCCCTGCTGAGCAGAGAGCCCGATACGGGGCTCAAACCCAGGACCCCGAGAACATGACCTGAGCTGAAGGCAGTGGCTTTAACCCACTGAGCCACCCAGGTGCCCCAGGAGCCTGGTTTTTATTATGTGTGGAAGCCCATCCACATTTCTTTGGTTATTTGAACACTGGGAAACCTGGAACATCAGTAAAAAAGAGATTCATTACCTTATATTACCTTGGATAAAATATAAAAGATTATATAATCTAGTGCTTTTCGATTGTTTGGTGGCTCCCTTATCATGGAGTTCAGTGTGGTCGTGGCAACTTCTGCACCTGAGTTTTAAGCAAAGAACTCCAGGCACTGTCAGTCTCCATTTTACCAGGGTATGAGTTGATGATTGTTACCAGCAAGCACCTCTGAACTGGTATTTTATAAAAGATTATGCTTTATTGGGGAGTGAGCTCTTATCCCAAACACCAAGTTTTACAAGATACCCAAGGACCTTGATGTAAAAATTGCTAATTTTCTGATGTGCTTCTACTTTTCCTTTAGTACCTCTTTGTCTCTCAAATTGCTAACCTCCAGTTATACTGGTTTCCTCAGAGAAAAGGTTCCCAATACTCATGGAACCCTTTTTTCATTCCATCCATAATATTTTCTGTATTTCATAAGTATAGACTATATTGCTTACTGAAGTTGGCTCTGGACTTGATAGCGTTCCTGTCCTGTTATTTTTTATAACCTGCTTTTCCCCTTTTGGTTACAAATAAAGAGGTAGCAAGTATGATTTAGATTGAAGAGGGAATATGTGAAAAATTTTAATCTTCTATCTTTTGTTTTTGAGAGCTAATATTATTTAATGAGAAGCTTAAAACCCAGCATGTAGAGTCCTGGTATAAGAAAAAAAAATGTGTCTGGGGGCTCCTGGGTGGTTCAGTCAGTTAAGCATCTGCCTTCGGCTCCAGTCATGATCCTGAGGTCCTGGGATCTAGCCCTGCATCAGGCTACCTGCCCAGCGGGAAGCCTGCTTCTTCCCCTCCCTCTGCCTGCCACTCTCCCTACTCATGTTCTCTCTCTGTCAAATAAATAAATAAATAAAATATATTTTTTTAATGTGGGAAACAGGAAGACCTACCTAGCCTTCCCAGAGCATTAAATCTCCTTGAGCAGATAAGTCTCTGCCTACTTGTGATCTCTGACTGTGAAATAAATAAATAAAATTTTAAAGAAAAAAAAAAAAAGACATAAATGTATGAAAAGAAAAGGAAAAAAAGGCTTAGATAGCCCATGACAAATTTTATTTGACAGAATACTTGCATAGACAGGGCTTTGCATGTGCAGAAAACAAAACATAAACAATTGACATTTAAAAGGGGAGAGTGATAAATGAATTCTGAGGATCAGAAAACTAGAAACCCAAGCTTCATGAGGGCGGGTACTGTGTCTGTTCACCATTGCCTACTCAGTGCCTGCCGCTGTCCTGGGTGTAGGCTGTCAGTTAGCATATATTGAGTAAACAAATATGTATTTGTTGAACAAACTGAAGAGTGCCTTGAGGGAGATAATTTATTTGGGCAGAGGTGAAATGGAAAAGCTTGAGAAAATACTAGGAGGTATAAGTGGCGACTAAATACATCAGAATACCAGTGTGATTGGAACTGTAAGAATGAGTGCAAAGTTCTGGGACATAAGGCTGCTTATGGTAGCTTGGAACCAAATTATAAGCAGCTTTGATTGTTGAACTTAAGAATTTGGGATTTGTTTTTTAAACAAAGTAGAGTTTCTCTGAATAGATAGTAGCATTGTCAAATAGCAGTGTCTTAGGAATAGTCTGAAAACATAGTGAAGGTTGTGGTAAGAAAGAGACTGGAGACCAACATTGAGACCATTTGTGATGTTGGATAGGAATTCTTGAGACACTAAATAGGTCCTTTAAGATTATTAATATTTCCTTATATGTAATATATTACATAAAGATGCTTTTTAAGCCCTAGTGTTTGAACATAATGACATGGTTGTCTCTTTCAGTATTTATTTAATTTTCCATGGCATTTTGTTACTGATCTCATGGCTTTTCTGTGAGATCATGGTATAAATTTTGAATACATTTGTTCTTCCCTTACTTGCTTTTTGTTAATGTCAAGCAGAGCACATGAGGCATTTCTTGTTGCTATGCAGCTGCTAAATTCAATACTTAATAAAACTGAATACCTTAAATTCAGCTAATAGAGGGTAGCAAAATATGGCTTTTTAGTTTCTAATTGATAATATTTGTAAGGTTTAACATACGTTACAGATATGAGCAAAATAGGGGTGACCTGTTTACAGCATTTTGATCAGAATTTGGTTAAAGCACCAGGTTTTTTCTTGTTTGATTTCCTTTTGGTCTTTTCCCTTTCGTGGTTTTTTGATATGTGGTTCAGTTTTTGTTAGTGTCTCTGTGTTATTGATGAAGTTTTTATTTTCTTCAGATTCTGTTATCTTTTGTAATTTTTATAAATTTCTTTCTCAAAGCTTTTGCTTTTTTTTGTTCTGAGTATTATTTCTTGATATATTTACATTTTTCCTTTTTAATAATTTATGCTTAGTATATAAGTTTGGAATTTGTTACAGTTTCATACAAATCCAAGTGAAAGCATAGTAGATACGCTCTTTGGGACAAGAGCCACCTGTAATCTCGATTCTTTAACTAATTGCATTGTGTGCTTGGTACTTCAGGTTATTAAAATGCTTTCATTAATATTTGTATAATAAGAGGGTTTTACAGTTGGAGACAGACTATAGGATTCATTTAAGGGAAGAAAAAAAAAACAATCAGTGTTGAGAATATCTAGTTTGTAGGCCCAAGATAGCTAGGATCTAGCAATTCCTTTTTCTTTCTCTTACCACATCTACCTAACCTCTAAACCCTCAGTTCAACCCTTTCTCCTCCCTAATGTGGGAAGGAGAGGCCATAGTAAATTAGTGGAAAAAGTTCTGATTATAGTAGCCAGATAGTAAAAGCATGGATAACTCTAATTTGGTTGAATGGGTAGCTTGATTTTGTTAATGTCCTTGGAATAACTTTGATGGGAAGAAATTAAAGAGAGTTGAAAAACAATTGCTTCTTGACAACAAATGAAAAATCAAGAATCTAGAAAATAGTGTAGAAAAATGAGCTCTTTAACTACAGTGTAGATAATACAAACTCTGCAGATTACTCTATTGAAAACAGTGGTTTTAATACTGTGGACCAAAAAAAAAAAAATCCCTTACACTGCATTATTATTCTTAAATTTCAGTCTTTTTAATTTTTTTTATGATCTTATTTCTAAGAAATCTCTACACCCAGTGTGGGCCTCAAGCCTATAAACCTGAGATCAAGAGTCTCATGCTCCACTGACTGAGCTTTCCAGGCTCTCCTGTGTTATTTAATGAAATAAAATACTCTTTCTAAGAACCATCCTTCTACCCCTTTATCTTCAGAACCCTTTTTGGTGATTGTGATAAAGAAATGCCGACTGTGTATGTGGACTTCATGTATCCAACTGGGTATAGTATTTTTAAATTAGTGGGTCTCCCTTTCTTTTGACAATAAGAGTACTTTTTTTAATTTAAGTTTTATTCAGGTGACATACAGTCCAATGTTGATATCTGGAATAGAATTCAGTGATTTATCACTTACATACAACACCCAGTGCTCATCACAAAATGTGCCCTCCTTAATACCCTACACCCATCTTTCCCATCCCCCCCCACCTATATCACTCCATCAGCCCTCCATTTGTTCTCTCTCTTTAAGATTTTCTTATGGTTTATTTCCCTCTCTCCCTTTCCCTCCCTCCTCCCCATATGTTCATCTGTTTTCTTAAATTCCACATGAGTGAGATCATATGATATTTGTCTTTCTCTGACTGACTTTTTTCACTTAGTGTAGTAATATACTCTAGCTCCACACACATCCTTGCAAATGGCAAGATTTCATTCTTTATGCTGGCTGAGTAATATTCCATTGTAACTTTTTTGTTTTTAAATTATAAACCTGTAAGTGATAGTAGACTATGTGACAGAGTACTTAGTGCCACAAAATACATTAGTACATACTAGAAATTCAGTAACACTTTTTGTATTTTCTTAATTACAGTAGCATTTTTATGCATTTGAAAAGTACTGTGTATACTGAATGTACAAGACATATTCTTTCTGAAGCTCATGCTTTAAGTTCATATGGATTCATGGACCCCTTGTAACTGTTTGAGCTCCCAGTGAGGTTCATAGTTTGGCAACCAAACTATGGCACCCGGGAACCACTACTCTTAACCCATTACTTCTGTTATGTTATATAAAGATACAGTCTGATTCCTTTCTTCTTTTCACTCCTTTTTCTCTTAATGAACCATAGGAAACAGCAAGATGGCCAAGATTTTTAAATTGTTTTTCATTGAGTTGATCAGCAATATTTGAGGTAATAAATGAGAAAAGTTTTTATATACTGGTAAAAGGTGATAATACTTTTATATACTGGTAAAAGGTGATAATACTTTAAATATTTATGTATAGTTATATATGAATTTTTTGTGTGTATAGCTAGTGGGTTCTACCTTCATAAAAGAACCAGCAAGTAGTTACTGTGGCAGTGTGAAATAATTACAGTGTCATTTTTCTTTTAAAATACTATGTTGTGGGGGGCGCCTGGGTGGCTCAGTGGGTTAAGCTGCTGCCTTCGGCTCAGGTCATGATCTCAGGGTCCTGGGATCGAGTCCCGTATCGGGCTCTCTGCTCGGAGCCTGCTTCCCTTTCACTCTCTCTGTCTGCCTCTCTGCCTACTTGTGATCTCTGTCAAATAAATAAATAAATAAAATCTTTTTTAAAAATAAATAAATAAAATAAAATACTATGTTGTGGCCTTTTTCTTTAGTGATAAAGGTGTTCTCAGTGAGGATTTTCCTTCTTCAAAAACTGTTAGCTTGAAAAACCTATGACCTCAGTTGATATTCAGAAACATGCTATTTAGATTAATCTAGAATGCTGTGGAAATTTGAAACAATTTGACCTTTTGTTGGGAAAGGTACCTTTTTAAAAAATGGAGTTTGGGCATTTATGTAGGGAGGTATTGGGATTTTTGTAAAATGATAAGAGAACCCATGGATTTCCATTCTTTCATTGGTTATTTCTAGTGGTGTCTGTTTTGTATTGTTCTTGAATGTGCTTTGAATTTGTATTGAATGTTAATCATTATAGAAATGCAAATGTTTCTTTGAAATTGGTCATTGACATCTTTCCTCAGCATCCTTTCAGTAACCTGGGGATCCTTGAGAACTGACAGAATACACTATCATTTTTTCAGCAGCAGATTGATATTACATTACCATAGGGAGTATAATTTGGATTTTTTCTTATCCTTTCAGGGTTTGAAAGTATTCTTGAAGGGCTGTTTGGACCTGCATTATTAAAAGATCTCAGTTTATTTAAAGGTAATCAAATTCTATTTTTTTTTCTTTTGGTATTTCAAATTCTTCCTCGTGACATATGTGATATTTTTGTGATTTAAGCCTCCATCTCCTTTTTATTCAATTTTATGTGAGTTAAAGCTGTATCCTTGTAAGCATCTTTTTGTGTTGATAATGCAAATACATGTATTGATAAGATACATATACTAATGAGCAGTTATTAAGAATTTTAAGACAAATAACGAAACCGTCTACTATTTAGTTATTTTTGTTGTTAAAGTAAATGTTTTTTATATTCTCATTTGTTTCCTAAAAAATTCCTTTTCTTGACCGTTAATTTAGTATTCCAACTATTTTTGCAGACTGTGAACCTGAAAACATTTCTGATTGGACTTTTGATGAAAATTGTCTATTCTGTTGCTTGAGAAGAGATAAAGTAAAGGTAATCAAAAAACTTGTGGAACTTCTCTAGCGTGGTGTTTTATAGTTTTTATTTTTTCAAAATTTGATTACTTTGTTGGAAGATTCATAGGAAAAGGAAGACGTGATTCCATATTTATTTATAAAAGATTTGATAGTAACTCAGTTTTGGTATTTAGACTGTTTCTAGTATATTGATTAGCCTATTGAGAAATCTGTATCCCAGCATGCATTATTTGTATAGTTCACTAGGCAGAATAATTAGCTAGATGTTAAACTGTTGGATTATTTTAAATATGAAATAAATTTCGTATTTAAAATACATGATAATTCAAACAGTGGGAGTTACTTGTACTAAAAGTAACATGGATATGGGTCAAGTAGTTACAGTTCATGTAGCTTTATGACAAACTATGGTTCATGCTTTAGTATAAGATGTTACTGCATACTATTTGAGCAAGGATGCTGTTTAATTGTAGAAATGGGCTATACCTTTGGGTTTCTGTTTTTATTGCTCTATGTTAAACATTAATGGGGGGAGTTTTGATTTAGAAATATTTCATTTGTTGGAAATATTTATTAATGATGGTTTCCTATCTTACATTTTTTTTTATGGTACTTCTGTTCCCTGTTTTATTTTATTTTATTTTTTTTTAAGATTTTATTTATTTATTTGTCAGAGAGAGAGAGAGAGCCGGAATGAGCACAGGCAGACAAAGTGGCACGCAGAGGCAGAGGGAGAAGCAGGCTCCCTGCCGAGCAAGGAGCCCGATGTGGGACTCGATCCCAGGACGCTGGGATCATGACCTGAACCTAAGGCAGCCGCTTAACCAACTGAGCCACCCAGGCGTCCCTTTATTTTATTTTTTTAAGTAGACTCCACGTCTAGTGTGGATCCCAGTGGTGGGCTTGTACTCATAACCCTGAGATCAAAACCTGAGCTAGTATCAAGAGTCAAATGCTTAACTGACTGAGCCACCCAGGTGCCTGTGTTCCCTGTTATATTTTTATTTATTAATTTTTTAAGATTTCATTTATTTGTCAGAGTGAGAACGAGAGGGAGCAGGGGATAGGGGTAGAGGGAGAAGCAGACTTCCCACTGAGTAGGGAGCCCAATGTGGGATTCAGTCCCGGGACCCTGGGATCATGACCTGAGTTGAAGGCAGACACTTAACCACCCAGGCACCCCCCTGTTCCCTGTTTTAAAGCTTTGGAAATGTTTTTAATTCCTCGCCCCGCCTTGTACACTTGTAACAGAATCATTAACCAGATTCCATAAATTCTTCCCTCATATGGAGTTTCATTTCTTCTTCTTTTTTTTTTTTCCACAGTCATTACTGTAGTTCGTACCGTTAGCATTATTTCTAGACTACTGAAATAACATGATTGGTCTCTTTTAGTTTTCTTCAGTCTTTTAAACACTGCTACAAGTTTAAACTCCTTCCCCCCAGCCCTTATCCCTCTAATAGTGTGGAAACATTATCCCACGCTCAGTTTCCAGTGACTTTTTTTTATTGTATTCTGGATTCATTAGCCTAATGTTCTCTGCCTCAGTACTCTCCACAGGTCAGTCCACTTGTCTTTCTGCTGCTGCCCTCTTTTTAATGATACTCCACAAGTCTTCTGTACAGTTTTCTTTCAGATAAACTGGTGCAGTCATTTGTAGTAAACAACATGCTTTTACTACTTAGACTGTAACATTGCATACCAATTGTTCTTTATAGCTTAAATTCCTCTGCCCTTACTCTTAGCTTAAGCTTCCACCCTCCCATCCATATCAGTGGTATACTTGTGCTCTTACTGCTGTTTCAACCCTTCACACTGTTGTAGTATCTATAACGATTATTTGTCAATTAAAAGTCTGCCTTATTTTGTTCCTCTTTTTCTGTGTTTGTGTCTTATGTTCTGAAGTACATTGTCAACCTCTGAACACTGAACCATGTTGTATATTCTTTGTTACCCCTCCTTGCAACCATTTGTACCCCTTGTGCTCCTTGTAACCCAGTACCATTATTTACCATTGTTGGCAAGTTGCTTTAAAATCTGAAAGCCAATTAAGAGCTTTTCAGTGTGGTAACCTTTTTCTAGCTTACTACATGAAAGTTGTTATTTTGGCTATCCAGGATGGTGTGTTATCACTGAATTAATGTGGACATTGTTTTGAAATTCAGTGTGGTTTGAGAAAGACCATAAATTAAGTATCAGTGAAGTTGAAGTTGATCACTTTAAACTATGTGTGTGTGTGCATGCATATGCATGCATGTTGTGGCTATTGAACAAGTCATTTAAGAGGCATCTTAGTGGACTAGAAGGAGCAGCTATTATTACCTTTTTTAGGGTAGGGTTGGGAAGAAAGCCCTTCTGTGTTCAGTAATTGAGTACAGTATATTCTTATAATATGATTGAGTTTTCCATTGCTATATGAGGTAAACTATTGTATGAGTATTTTTAGAAGACAGAAATAGCAAGGCATGGAACCATGTAGCATTTAAAACAGCTGTTCTTGGGGCGCCTAGGTGGCTCAGTGGGTTAAAGCCTCTGCCTTCAGCTCAGGTCATGATCCCAGGGTCCTGGGATCGAGCCCCGCATCAGGCTCTCTGCTCAGCAGGGAGCCTGCTTCCTCCTCTCTCTCTGCCTGCTTCTCTGTCTACTTGTGATCTCTGTCTGTCAAATAAATAAATAAAATCTTTAAAAAAAATAAAACAGCTGTTCTTATTATTTTTATTCCTCAGTTACTAGTTGCTTTTCTAATTAGAAGGAATATTTCCATTTGACAGTTTAGTTCTCGGAAAGCTGATATTTTCCATTAGACACCTCACTATTTATCTTTGGCATTTATTTTTTTCAGAGACAGCCATAACATCTATAGCGGGAAATAAGAAAAGTAGAGAGCTTATTAGAAGATGTAAATTGTCAAGTATGTATCTCTAATTGTGTTACACTTAAGGATTGAACTAAAACTTTTTGAAGGCAGTTGGAGCATCTCATTTGAAAAGAACTAGAATGTGGAAGTAAATACATCTAGTGGGTAGAAGCTTGTGCTTTTTTAAGGCTTGCTTTAAGAATCCAAGAGGAGGAAATCTCTGCAGAGTATGGTAATAGCCAATAGGTGGCAGCATAGAGCATAGTAGTGGAATCTTGAGTTTGAAGGTGGCATGATGAGATATCCAGATATTTGGAAAAGCTGTTAGAAATATTGGTCTGATAGTTGGGAAAGAAATTGAGATTATGCATGTTTTTTCTTTTAGACTTTTGAGTATGTACCGGAGCTGTTAAAATGGATAGAGTATATGCATACCATTTATTTATATTTACTTTATAAAATATATAGGTAAAAAATACAGAGTAATCTTTTTGGAAAGTAGAACAGGGATTCACCTGGAGATAAGTAAAACAATTGTTGATCTACCCTTCAAGATTCTGTAGTGGTTAGAAAATGAAATTTTTAAAGGATAGGAAAGTAACATTTTTTGAATATCTACTGTGTGCCAGTTACTTTTACTTGTTCCTATTTAAATCCTCACAACAATTGTATAAACTTGGTTAAGGGCGTCCCAGTTTTAAAAATAAGAAATTGGAAGGATCTGAGAGACTATTATAGGCAACATCATATGGCTTGTTTTTAGAATACATGTTTTTAGAATACTTGCATTTTGATAACTAGGAACAGGGTCAAAGGAAGTGGAGAGCAGGAATTAAAGTAGAACTTGGAATGACTCAGTTTGAAAGAGAGGAGAGAAACAGAATGTAGATGGACATGAGTGTATTTGAAATAGCCAATCTCAGCTATGCCTAGGAATCTACTAGTGAGTACGTGCCTCACTGGCTGCTTGCTTTCTTTTCTGTTGGACACATACTGGGCACTCTGTAAAATATTTACTAAATGAGTAACTTTACTAAATAAGGTTTAGTATACTTGAATTATATTAATAGCTAATTTCTGAGTGCTTACATGTGACAAGCATACACACACAGTTATCTGTTATATATGTACACACTCATCAGGCTTTTATACTTTTCTTAGCTTCTTTTTAAAAATAATTTTAGACTTATAAAAGTTGCAGGGACGCCTGGGTGGCTCAGTTGGTTAAGCGGCTGCCTTCGGCTCAGGTCATGATCCCAGCGTCCTGGGATCGAGTTCCACATTGGGCTCCTTGCTCGGCAGGGAGCCTGCTTCTCCCTCTGCCTCTGCCTGCCTCTCTGTCTGCCTGTGCTCGCTCCTGCGCGCTCTCTCTCGATCTAACAAATAAATAAATAAAATCTTTAAAAAAAAATAAAATAAAAGTTGCAAAAACAGTAAAAAGAGTTAATGTATACCCTTTGCCCAAATTTTCCAAATGTTACCATCTTATATAACCACAATACAGTTATAAAAATCAAGAAATTAGCGTCGATGCCATATTATTTAATCTATAAACCTTTCAAAGTTAGCCAGTAATCTCAGTAATGTTATGTTTCTGGTAGGATCATACTTTGTGTTTAATTGTCATGTAATCTTGGTCTCCTTTAGTCTGGAATAGTATTTTTTGCTTTGCCTTTCATAAATTTTGAAGAATACTGACATTGGCTTATACAGTGTTGCCTCGATTTAGGTTTGTCTGATGATTCCTCATGATTGATTTTAGGTTATGCATTTTTGGCAAGAATTCCACAGAACACTGTATGATCCTTAGTGCACCCTGTTGGGAAGCACCCAGTGATGTTTTCCTTGATCAGTTAGTTAAGGTGATGTCTGCCAGTTTTCTCTGTTGTAAGGTTTTTATTTTTTTCCACTTTCATACTTAATAGGTATCTTGTGGAGAGGTACTTTGTGATTTTGTAAATATCTTTTTCATCATACTAGTTTCTCATCATATACTAATTTTGGCATCCATTGGTGAATGCTGCTTGAAAAATTACTACCTAGTGTTTACCAAATGATGATTTTCTATTATTCTGCTTCTATTAGTTGGAATTCTACTCTAAGGAAGACCTTTCCCTTCTCCTCTATATTTATGTATTTATTTACCTATCAATATGGAATCATGGATTCTTATTCTATGGATTATAATTCATTACAATCATTTTTATAGTTCAGTGTCCTAGATTTGGCCATTAAGAGTTCTTTCAAGTTGGTTCCTCATCTTTTTTTTTTTGTACATGTTTCTATAATTTTTTTTTAATAGCATTTTTTTTTCCTATTTTGGTACCAGAAAATATCCCTGACTTAGGTTTGCTTTCTGTATCTCAGCTCTGGATTTCCCCAAGGAACTTTAGTTTCTTCTATTTAGAAAATTGTATAAGTAAGCAAGGTCTAGGCACTAAGTATCTTTACTGATACTAGAGGGTCATTACGTCTTGGTCTCCTCGGTTGCCTGAGCTAGAAAATATGTATTTTTACTTAAATATATGTACACATACATCTGTATTTCTGTATCTTCTAAAAACGATCTTATGAGGCTTTTATTAATTGTGTTGATAGTATGAAGAGTCAGTTGAGTAGTAGTGAGAGGGTGTTGGAGAGATAAGAAGAATAAAACATTGCTTTCAGTACTTATTGTCCCTAAAAATGGACTAGCTCTAAGTGATAAATAAATCTGTGGTATAGCTGTGCTTGTTTTGCTGAGGTAGAGTAGAGATAGCTCTTGTAAAGAGCATGGATATTTTACTAACTAGGGATAATGGGAGATAAGATGTTATACCAAGTTCTAAAATAATTGTGCTCTAAGGAAATTTGTTATAAGACTATTAGTAAGTTTAGTATTTGACTAGCATTTTAGGACAGTGTTTTAAGAAGGCAGGTCTTGAGCTGCATTTTTGAAAAATACATAAGCAGAGATGAGATGGGGCATATCATAGGTGGAGCAGAACATTTTATTTTTGGATTTAAACAGAGATAACTTTAGAGCCAGATCACACAGATACCCTTCATTGCCCAGCTAGCTGAGGAATCATGTAATGAGATTCTTTTCATATTTATCATTAATCTGTCATGTTGCATTTAGTCTGAACATTTCATAATTTCCTCTGGTTCATGAGTGTACATTAATTAGAAGTTTAGATAACATCCTTTTTTTTTTTTAAGATTTTTTTATCTATTTATTTAACAGAGAAAGATCACAAGTAGGCAGAGAGGCAAGCAGAGGGAGAAGAAGAGAAGCAGGCTCCCCGCTGAGCAGAGAGCCCGATGCGGGGCTCCATCCCAGGACCCTGGGATCATGACCTGAGCCGAAGGCAGAGGCTTTAACCCACTGAGCCACCCAGGTGCTCCTAGATACATCCTTTTAACATTTTACTTTTATTGCTACTTTAACACATTGAAAGTTTACAGTAAGAGCAAATGATGAATCTTCTTACTGTTTTCTCATAGTATTCCACAACATATATTTATGTCCAATATATTAGTTTGGGTATACTCATTGGTGCTTGATATAACTTGTCTGTCATTTTGTCCCAGAGTACCAAGATCATTAAATATTCATAGTATGTACTATATGAAAGGAACATTGGAAAAAAAATATAGTGCATATCTATTAGGGATGAAAAAGAAACAAATATGAGAGGTTTAAAGGTTACTTATTTATGAGATTTAAATAGATACAGGGCAGAGTTAAATGGATACCACAAGTTAGTACATGATGAATTAATTGCTCCATTAACTCTGTGGGTTTAAATTGTGAGACTTAACCTTGTACTTCAGAGGCCTTTTATATAGATTATTTTAAAAGATTAAGGAAAACCAGTTGACTTAGTGTATCAGTGCTCAGTCCAGAATCCCATTAAATATTGAAGTGGGTTTTTTTGAACTCCTACTCATCTGTAGATTTTTCCCTAAAACAAAAGGCCTCAATAAACCAGTAGTCAGTGGTTATCTCTATTGTGTTAAATTGTATGTGGTCAGAGTGAACCAACAGACTAATCATTTGGCTCATTTATTAAATGTCTGGATCTGTAGTAGGCCAGAGGATATACCAAAGAAGTAAAACACTGATTCCTCCTTATGGACTGTTGGTGAGACCATGGATAACTAAACTAATGCAATTAAAGGAGATTTAAATTAGGGAGAGTTAAATAGGTAGGAAACATTGAGAGTAAAATCCCCGCCTTCATTCTAGTATATAATTTCTAAAAGATAGTAATACAAGAAAATTTAAGTACTAAAACACTTGAGAGGTGAAGTGGATGACACTTCATCAAGGAAATAGAACGCATCCTGAAACCTAAAAGGTTCTGTGTTTAGAGTGATTGGTTTGGTAGTCATTTTTAGGTTGTAATGCAGAGGAATTTATAATGAGAAAATTAGAGAAAGCTCTTCTAATAAACAGCAAATGAGCCTGAATTAGGGTTGTTGCTGTGAAGATATATAAGGAAGATGTGTATGTAAGGAATCTTGAATAAATAAGTATTGAAACTTAGTGATTACATGAGTTTATAAATAAGGGCGAGAGAAATGATACTGACATTAAGCTTTCCAAGCCAGGATGACTTAGCATGGTGAATTAATAGAAGTTGACAACTGAGAAGGGGAAAGGTGTGGTGGCCAATTTTTATAGCGAGGATAATGAGGTTATTAGCGAAAGCAGTTTGTGGTGAAAGCAAACATTTAATTGGAAATGTCCAGTAGACAAGGAGTTGAAATAAGAGGTCTGAGCTGAATACATATTTGTAGGGTTTCTGAATACATATGGTGATGGAATACTTGAGCAGATCAATCTTTGATGAGGGATAAAATGCAAAATGCTAAGAGTTGAAGACCTTCATTTTAGGAAGTAGAAGAATCAGATTGAAAGGAAGATAGAATCATAGAATAAATGAGTTCCCCATCTTCGACCAGATACCTCTCTGGCCCCTACTGTGTGATGAGTATGAGTTGTGTTTGTTGTACCAATATGGGCTCCTTTGCAGTTTCCCCAAATGGGCCCTAAATGTGTTGACAGGGACCCCCAAACATACTACAGTGCGATTTGAGAGAATAGCTTCTCAAGAATATTGGCTCTAGGAGCCACACTATAAGTCTGACAGGGTTAATGAATAAGTAGATGTTGTGGGAGTTAAGAAATGGATAATAGGGGACGCCTGGGTGGCTCAGTTGGTTAAGCAGCTGCCTTCGGCTCAGGTCATGATCCCAGCGCCCTGGGATTGAGTCCCACATCAGGCTCCTTGCTCGGCAGGGAGCCTGCTTCTCCGTCTCTGCCTACCACTCTGTCTGCCTGAGCTCACGCGTTCTCTTTCTCTCTCTCTCTCGTAAATAAATAAATAAAATCTTAAAAAAAAAAAAGAAATGGATAATAGTTTACTAGTTTGAAAAGTTGTCACTGACAGGAATGAGAGGAGAGAACAGGACCAGAGAAAGAATGGGCGGTTGGTTTAAGTAAAGGTTTTGTGGGGAGCAGGAGAAAACTTATGTAATGTTTATACCCTTGGAAGAAAAGGATCTGGAGTAAAGGAAGAGATTAAGTTTATTAAAAGGTGGGAACAGTTGAAGAAGGCAAGATTGTAAGAAAATCAACAAAGGGATGCCTGGGTGGCTCAGTCAGTTAAGGGTCTGCCTTTGGCTTAGCTCATGATCCCAGGGTCCTTGAATCGAGTGCTGCATTGCACTCCTTGCTCATTGGAGAGCCCAGTCCTGCATTGCTCTCCTAGTTCAGTGGAGAGCCTGCTTCTCCCTCTGCCCCTCCCCTGCATGTGTGTTTGCTTGCTCTCTCTCTCTCTCTGACAAATAAATAAATAAAATCTTAAAAAAAAAAGGCAGATTAATTACTGAATAGTAATGGGTGATTCCTTTTGAAATAAGAATACAATCGGTATAATTATAGGAGTTAGCAGTTGGCAGGAAATAAATGAGGTAAGAATACCTAAGTATAAGAACCCCTGCTAACTGACTTGCTCACAGTGAGGTCAAAGAAAAGTGAGGTTTTCTCAGATATGAAGGTGATGTTTAAAAAAACAATAAGGGAGAAATAGGCTATAGTAAGTGTATTCCTCACTTGAACGGCTACTGCAGTTTTCTAGTTACACAATCAGAAAAAAGGATACTTTAAAAATTAGTAAAATTGCCTCTTCTGGCAGTGACTTTTTAACCATTTCATTGTTGTTTTTATTTTTTTTAATTGGAGATATAATTGACATATAACATTAGTTTCATATATATAATGATTCAGGATTTATATGTATTGCAAAATGATCACCACACAATTACATAGTTAACATCCATCACCACACATAGTTACAATTTTTTTCTTTTGATGAGGACTTTTAAAATTTACTCTCTTAGCAACTTGCAAATATGTAATACAGTATTATTAACTATAGTCACCATGCTGTACATTACCTCCCTAGGATTTATGAATGTAATTAGAATTTTATCCCTTTTCCATTGTGTGTAGATAGTCTACATTCTTTTCTTTTTTTTAAAATAAAGATATATTTATTTGAGAGAGAACACGAGCATGGTGGGGAGGGGCAGAGGGAGAGTGTGAGAAAGTCTTAAGTGGACCCTGCACTGAGCATGAATTCTGACATGGGGCTCAATCCCATGACCCCAAGATCACTATCTGAACTGTTAACCAAGTGCTTAACCAACTGCACCACCCAGGCCTCCCTAAACCACATTTTCTTTATCCATCAACCTGGATAAAGCAACCCAGGTTGCTTCTATATGGCTATTGTAAATAATATAATGAACATAGGGGTCCATAAATCTTTTCAAGTTAGTTTTTTTATTTTCTTTGGACACATACTAAATAGTGGAATTTCTGGGTCATATAGTTCTATTTTTTATTTTTGGGGGGACGTCCATACTGTTTTCCATAGTGGTTGTACCAGTTTACATTTCTACCAACGGTGCATAAGGATCCCCTTTTTTCCATATTCTCACCAACACTTGTTTCTTGCCTTTTTGATAATAGTCATTCTAACAGGTGTGAGGTGATACCTCCTTGTAGTTTTGATTTGCATTTCCCTCATGGTTCATGATGTTTAGCATCTTTTCATGTACCTGTTGTCCATCCGTATGTCGTGGGAGAAATGTCTGTTCAGATCCTCTGCCCATTTTTAATCGATTTTTTTTTATCCCTTACGGATATGTGATTTGCAAATATTTTCTCCCATTCAGCCAGTTGCCTTTTTACTTAGTTGATAGTTTCCTTTCTGAGCAGAAGTTTTATAGTTTGACGAAGCCTATTTGATACAGTTTTTTTGTTTTGTTTTGCTTTGCTTTTGTTACCTTTGCTCTTGGTGTTAAATCTAAAAAATCATCCCAAAGATGGATGTCAAAGGACTTTACTGCCTATATTTTCTTCTGGGAGTTATACAGTTTCAGGACTTATGTACAAGTCTTTAATGTGTTTTGAGATTTGTATGTATGGTATAAGACAATGCTCTAGTTTCATTTATTTGTAATGTGGGCTGTTCAGTTTTCTCAGCACCATTTATTGGAGAGACTGGCCTTTCCCCATGGTACATTCTTGGCTCTTTTGTTGTAAGTCAATTGCTTGTATAGGCATGGGTTTATTTCTGGGCTTTCTGTTCTGTTCCACTGATCTGTGTGTCTGTTTTTATGCCAATACCATACTGTTTTGATTACTGTGCATTTGTAGTATCATTTGTAATCAGGAAGTTTGAGGTCTCCAGTTTTGTTCTCTTTCCTAGCAGTGCATTTTTTAAAAAGATTTTATTTATTTATTTGACAGAGAGAGATCACAAGTAGGCAGAGCATCAGGCAGAGAGAGAGGGAGATGCAGGCTCCCCTGAGATCATGACCTGAGCTGAAGACAGAGGCTTAACCCACTGAGCCACCCAGGTGCCCCTAGCAGTGCATTTTTTTTTTTTAAAGATTTTATTTATTTATTTATTTGACACAGAGAGAGATCACAAGTAGGTAGAGAGTCAGGCAGAGAGAAGGGGTGGGGAAGCAGGCTCCCCGCTGAGCAGAGAACCTGATGCGGGACTCGATCCCAGGACCCTGAGATCATGACCAGAGCTGAAGGCAGAGGCTTAACCCTCTGAGCCACCCAGGCGTCCCTAGCAATGCATTTTTAAGTAGGAAATTACTTAATCGCTAAATCAAGTCTGGATTTTTTTAAATCTTATTTTTGTCAGTGTCATTTACATTTTGTCAGTGTAAAAACACAGGTTTTTTTCCGTATTTAAATAGATCTTGAGTTACTTTCCAACTCTAAAATATTATGATTCTCTGAAAAATCTGTTTTTGAAATATTGCTTGAGGTTTGGTTTGGTTTTACTGAGGAGAAGATTCTTAAAATTTATCAAAGCCCCAAACAAGTTTAGAATGTTCCTGGTTTTACAAAAATTTAGGTTAGAAAGAGTCATACTAGATGGAGCCTCCCTCAGTGTTTCATTTGAATGTCTTGTGCTGAGTCAGTTTTTCTTTCTGCCCGGTGGTGTAGGTGTGTCTTCTTTTTTCTTTCAATTCTTAGGAACTGGTATTTGCATATTAGGCTTTCTTTTTGTTTTTTTCACCTCTTAGAGCATATTTGTCCTGCCCCCCCCCCTTTTGCAAGATTTTATTTATTTATTTATTCATTTATTTGAGAGAGAAAGCACATGAGCAAGGGAGAAGGGGAGGGGCGAAGGAGGAGGGAGAGAGTCTTGAGCAGACCCTGTGCTGAGTGCAGAACCTGACAGGCTTCCCCTATTCTTTATTAGATTTCTGTTCTTTGCATTTAGATTGTGCCTTTTGTATTTCTTTTTATTTTGTATTTTGCTAAAATATACATTAATATAATGTTTACTGTCTTAACCATTTTTAAGTATTCAGTTCAGTAGTGTTATAGTATATTCACAGTTTTTTTTGCAGCCAAACCAGAATTTGTTTGATCTTAGAATTACAGCTATGTCCATTAAATGACTCCCCATTTCCCCATCTCCCCGCCCCTGGCAATCGCTATTTACTTTTTGTGCCTGAGTTTGACTACTGTGGGTACTTCATACAAGTGAAATCAAGAGACATTTGTCATTCCCTGATTGGCTTATTTATTTTACTTAGTATAATGTCTTCAAGGTTTCCTGTGTTGCAGCTTTTGTCAGAAATTCCTTCTTTTTAAAGGCAGTGTAATATCCCTTTGTGTGTATATACCACATTTTCTCTTCTCATCCAACAATGGACATGTGGGTTTGTTCCATCAATAGTAGACACTTGGACGCTTCCACCTTTTGTAAATAATGCCACTGTGAACATCAGTGTACAAATATTTCTTCAGACTGAGCTTTCAGTTCTTTAGAGTATATACCAGAAGTGGAATTGCTGGATCATGTGGTAGTTCTATTTTTAATTTTTTGAGGGACCACCAAACTCTTCTTCCACATTGGCTGCAGCATTCTTACCAGTAGTGCATAAAAATTCTATTGTATCCACATCCTAACACTGGTTATTTCCTGTTTTTTTTTATAGTAGCCATTCTGATGGATGTGAAGTGGTATCTCCTTGTAGTTTTGATTTGCATTCCCTTGTGATTAGTAACGTTGAGCATCTCTTCATGTGCTTTTTGGCCATTTGTATATGTTCTTTGGAGAAATATCTATCAAGTCTTTTTTTGCCCATTTTTAAATCAAGTTGGGTTTTTGATGTTGAGTTGCAGGAGTTCTTTCTAAATATTAAGCCCTTATCAGAATTGATTTGCAGGTATTTTCTCCTGTTTTGTTGGTTACCTTTTTACACCCTTGATGCATGGAAGCTTTTCAAATTTGATGTCCAGTTTATCTATTTTTACCTTTTTTTGCCTGTTCTTTGGTTTCATTTAAAAAATCATTACCAAATCCAGTGTTATGAAGCCTTTACTCTCTGTTTTCTTCTAAGGGTTTATAGTTTTAAGTCATTGATCCATTTTGAGTTAATATTTGTGCACACTATAAGGGAAGAATTTACTTTCATGCTTCTGCATGTGTGTATCCATTTTCCCTATACCATTGTTGAACAGAAGAGTGTCTTTTTCTCCCACTGAGTGGCACTCTATTGTTTATATCTGGGCACGTGCTCTTTTTTTTTTTTTTTTTTTAAGATTTTATCTATTTGAGAGAGCCCATTTGAGCGCAGGAGAGGGAGAACTCTCTCCACTGAGCAGGGAGCCCAACGCGGGGCTCAGTCTCAGGACCCCGAGATCGTGACCTGAGCCAGAGGCAGACACTTAACTGGCTAAGCCACCCAGGCACCCTGGGCTCTCTCTTTTATTCCATTATTTTGTGTGTCTGTCTTTATGCCAATACTGTACTGATTTTTTGTTTTGGGGTTTTTGTTGTTGTTGTTGTTTCTGTTTGTCAGAGAGAGAGCACACAAGCAGGGGGAGTGGCAGGCCAAGGGAGAAGAAGGCTCCCCACCAAGCACGGAGCCCTACATGGGACTCAATCCCAGGGCTCTGGGATCATGACCTGAGCCAAACACATACACTTAAACAGCTGAGCCACCCAGGCGTCCCAGTACCATATTGTTTGATTACTGTAGCTTTATATTAGGTTTTGAAGTTAGGAAGTGTGATACTTCCAGCTTTCTTCTTTTTCAGGATTGTTTTGGCCCTTTGGGGTCCCTTGAGTTTCCATAGGAATTTTAATAATAGTTTTGTTTTTGTTTTAAGATTTTATTTATTTATTTGACCGACAGAGAGCACAAGTAGGCAGAGAGGCAGGCAGAGAGAGAGGAGGAAGCAGGCTCTGCTGAGCAGAGAGCCCCATGTGGGGCTCGATCCCAGGACCCTGGGATCACGACCTGAGCCGAAGGCAGAGGCTTAACCCACTGAGCCACCCAGGCGCCCCTCCATAGGAATTTTAGGATGGATTTTTGTATTTCTGCGAAAAAAATGCCATTGGGATTTTGATAATGGTTATGTTTTAAATCTATAGATAGTTTGGGTAATATTGACATCTTAACAGTATTAGTCTGCTTCTTTCTTTCAAAAAAAATGTTTTTAAAGATTTTATTTATTTATTTGACACAGAGAGAGATAACACAAGCAGGCAGAGAAGTAGGCAGAGAGAGGGGGAAGCAGGCTCCCTGCTGAGCAGAGAGCCTGATTCAGGGCTAGATTCCAGGACCCTGAGATCATGACCTGAGCCCAAGGCAGAGGCTTAACCCACTGAGCCACCCAGGCACACCCCTCTTTCAAAAAATTTTGTCAGTTCCTTATTTCTAAAGTTAAAATCAGTAGCTATGTATTTTATTTTTATTATGCCAAATGTTTCAGCTACTATGTTTGAAATAAAGGTACTGTTAATGATTAAAAAGTAGTCCTAGCTGCAGATTCTATTTTCAATAAATTTATAGTCTAGTGGAGGTGGTGAGATAAGAAGTATATACACACACAAAAATAATTGTTTTTTAAAGATTTTTATTTGTCAGAAAGAGAGAGAGAGTGTGCACAATCAGGGAGAGTGGCAGACAGAGGGAGAAGAAGGCCCTGCTGAGCAAGGAGCCAGATGTGGGACTCAATCCCAGGGTCCTGGGATCATGACCTGGGCCGAAGGCAGATGCTTAACCAACTAAGCCACTTAGGTGTCCCCACACATTAATAATTATAATACAGGTTATAAAACTAGTACTGTCAGAGTAGTATAGATAATATGCTGTAAGAGTTCAGAAAAAGGCAAAATTACTCTTAGCTAGGCTTTTATATTACTGCCCTAAATATACAGTTGGATATCCTTCTGTTTATAATGGTTTTGGGCATCTAGGGACATCCACAGTCATTATGGAGAACAATTGAAATTCAGAAGTTTTCTGATTGAATTGTGGATGAGAATGGGGATAGTATAAACTTTTAATTTTCAGCCAATGGAAGGATATAAGAAACCTTTGGTATTGACTGTGGACGTGGTTTGCATTTGTCTTTTAATATTTTTAATGACTGTACAGGTATAAGGGAAGGAAAGCTATAACTGCAAATGCTGACTATAGATACTGGTGAATTAGGTATAGTGGTAATAATAGTCATTTGCCACTTATATTTTAGGCTTAATTTCCATGAATAGTAGTAACAATTAGATACACGGATAAGAATCATTCATGGGGGGCGCCTGGGTGGCTCAGTGGGTTAAAGCCTCTGCCTTCAGCCCAGGTCGTGATCCTGGAGTCTTGGGATCGAGCCCCACGTCGGACTCTCTGCTCTGCGGAGAGCCTGCTTTCTCCTCTCTCTACCTGCCTCTCTGCCTACTTGTGATCTCTGTTTGTCAAATAAATAAATAAATAAAATCTTTTAAAAAAAAAAGAATCATTCATGGTAGGTATTAAGCACAGCATTTTTTATTTTATTAGTGTAAAAAGCAATAATTTACATGAAGTAAGGTTTCTTTTTAGATAACTGACCTTAAAGAGTATGAGCATTTAAAACGGTGGAGCCATTTTCCTTAAGACTTGCTGGCATTTAAAATAATAAGATGTAGGAGAGTGGCATTTAAATCATTGAGTTGCATCTTGTCAGCTCTTTTTAGTTCATTGCTTGAAATGTCAGTAAGCCATAGGTAACAGACATGGCTGTAGCTACAGGCCCATGATCTACTAGGGTGAGCTTGCTAACATAATTATTACAAAACTTTGCATGCACGCACATGCTTCTAATTCCTAGGTTTTTTATACCATATTGTATGATTTTTTAAAAAATCATTTAAATTTGGAGAACACCTGTACAGAGCAAGGAATGGTCTTGAATTTAGATAGGATGGTCCTAAAATGTTACCCCCTCAGTTTTGTATCAGTATTCCTGAACTCTAGGCTGTCTTATCTTTCCCAAGTGAAATTTGTCATTATTTATTCAATTTCCTTTCCTGAGGTGATATCTCTCATAAAGAAAATCAGCAACTATGTAAGTATTCTTCCTCATTCTTACCCTCCAAAATACTAAAACTTGTAAGGTGACAGAGTTAGAGTTATGAAACAAACTTAAGGAAATGTTAATCTTTATATTTTGTTTAAAGTTTAATTTTATTAACTATTGCCCTAAGAACGAACTTCCATGCTGACATACTTTTGTTCCTTTATTTATTTGGTAATATCCTTGCTATTTCAGTGCCTAGTGGAACTACTTTTGTTAGAGGTTTTGGAAAAATCTAATAATTGGGTCAGGGGTCAGCAAATTATGGTGTGTCTCCAAGTCCAGCCCATTGCCTGTTTTTGTAATAACCACAGGCTAAAGAGTTGGTTTATTAAAAAAAAGGGGGTGGGGGGAGATGCAATAGAGACTGTGTAGGTCCTTCAAATACTAAAATATTTACTATGCGGCCCTTGGTAGCAAATGTCTTCCTCTCTTTTGAATGTCTTCTTCAGGTTGTTGAGATATTAAGAGAAGCGTGAAAGCTGTTAACTTCCATATCTTTATTATTCTCTTTGCTTTTCTTCTGTGTATTGGAGCAGCTCATAACATAAGCAAATACAATTTAATGGCTAGAAAGCTGGGCTTATGAAGGAGAGGTGGGAGAGACAAGGGAGACCTTAGCTAATGGGAGAGAAACATGGCTTAGCATTTGTCCGCCTTACCTTTTTTACCTTTTTCCTTTGAAATAACTTCACTTTTAAAAAAATTTTTATTAAGTAGGCTCCACGCCCAGTGTGGAGCCCAGTGTGGGTTGAACTCATGACCCTGAGATCATGACCTGAGGTGAGATCAAGAGTTGGATGCTTGGGGCGGCTGGGTGGCTCGGTGTGTTAAAGCCTCTGCTTTCGGCTCGGGTCATGATCTCGGGGTCCTGGGATCGAGCCCCGCATCGGGCTCTCTGCTCCGTGGGAGCCTGCTTGCCCCTCTCTCTCTGCCTGCCTCTCTCCCTACTTGTGATCTCTGCCTGTCAAAATAAATAAAATATTAAAAAAAAAAAAAAAGAGTTGGATGCTTAACTAGCTGAGCTACCCAGGTGCCCCAGAAATAATTTCACATTTATCAAAAAGTTGTAAGAATAGTATAAAAACTTTTTTTTAAAGATTTTATTTATTTGAGAGAAAGTGAGTGAGAGAGAAGGCACAAACAATAAGGGGGGTGGCAAGAGTGAGGGAGAAGCAGACTCCTCGCTGAGTAGTTGGACCCTAGTATCATGACCTGAGCCAAAGGCAGACGCTTAACCAACTGAGCCACCTGAGTGCCCCAAGAATAGTATAAAAACTTTTGGGACGCCTGGGTGGCTCAGTGGGTTAAAGCCTCTGCCTTCAGCTCAGGTCATGATTCCAGGGTCTTGGGATCGAGCCCCACATCGGGCTCTCTGCTCAGCGGGGAGCCTGCTTCCTCCTCTCTCTCTCTCTCTGCCTGCCTCTCTGCCTGCTTGTGATCTCTGTCTGTCAAATAAATAAATAAATAAAATATTAGAAAAAAAAAAAAAACTTTTAAGTACCCTTCACGTAGATTTACCAGTTGTTAACATTTTGCCACATTTGCCTTAATATTCATTTTCATTCTTTCTCTGAATTAATACATAAAACATTTTCCTGAACCATAGCAGAAGAAGTTACAGACCTCATACCCCTCATATCTGTCTCTCCTCCATACTTCCTTATACACTTCCCTATTTCCTAAGAATAAGGGTATCCACCTACTAAACTACACAGTACATTTACCAAAAATCAGTCAAGTTAACTTTAATACTGTATTTAATCTGTGACTCTCATTCAAATTTTGCCAGTTGTCCCAGTGACTTTAGGATCACTAATTGAATTTGATTTTCTATTCTTTAGTCTCCTTTAATCTAGAGTGGTTCTTCAGACTGATTTATTATTTAATTTTTTAAAATTCAATTTAGTTAACATATACTGTTTCTTTCAGGGGTAGAATTTGGTGATTCATCAGTTGCATAGAACACCCAGTGCTCATTACATCAAGTGCCCTCCTTAATGCCCATCACCCAGTTACCCCACCCCACCACCCCTATCCCCTCCAGCAACCCTTGGTTTGTTTCCTATAGTTAAGAGTCTCTTATGGTTTGTCTCCTTTTCTGTTTTCCTGTTATTTTATTTTTCCAGATTTACTTATTTTTAATGACACTGACATTTTGGAAGAGTACAGGTTATTTGTTCTGTGGAATATCTTTCAGTTTAGGTTTTGTGATGTTTCTTTTTTTTTTTTTTTAAGATTTTATTTATTTATGACAGACAGAGATCACAAGTAGGCAGAGAGGCAGGCAGAGAGAGAGAGGAGGAAGCAGGCTCCCCGCTGAGCAGAGAGCCCTATGTGGGGCTTGATCCCAGGACCCTGGGATCATGACCCGAGCCGAAGGCAGAGGCTTTAACCCACTGAGCCACCCAGGCGCCCCTGTGATGTTTCTTCATGATTAAATTCATGTGATGATCTTATAGCAGGGTATTAAATAAGTGCTGTTGTATCCTTGTCAGTGCATCACATCATGAAGCACACAATGTTAGTTTATTTTTTCAATTTATTTTTTAAGATTTTAATTATTTATTTGACAGAGGGAGACACAGCGAGAGAGGAACACAAGCAGGGGGAGTGGGTGATGGAAATGCAGGCTTCCCTCTGAGCAGGAAGCCCTATGTGGGGCTTCATCCCAGGACCCTAATACCATGACCTGAACCAAAGGCAAATGCTTATTAACGACTGAGCCTCCCAGGCACCCCACAATGTTAGTTTATTTATTTATTTTTTTAGATTTTATTTATTTATTTACAGACAGAGATCACAAGTAGGCAGAGGGATAGAGAGGGAGAAGCAGGCTCCCCATTGAGCAGAGAGCCCGATGCGGGGCTCGATCCCAGGACCCTGAGATCGTGACCTGAGCCAAAGGCAGAAGCTTTAACCTACTGAGCCGCCACCCAGGCGCCCTCACAATGTTAGTTTAGTAGGTGGTGTTTACTTTGATCATTTGACAAGGTTGATGTTCACTAGGTTTCTCCATGGAAGTGGTTCTTTTTCTTCCTTATAATTAATATAATTTGTGAAGAGATACTTTGAGACTATGTAAATATCTCTTCCTTACTAAACTTTCATCCACTTTAGTTTTGATATTGGTGGTAATTTCTTGCTGGAATCAGTCATTTTTCTGATGGCTTGAAAATTGTTATTTTTCTATTATTCCTCTACATTTTTTCTTTCTCTTTAGGCTGTGAAGAAGAGCTTTCCCATTTCCTCTGTCAGTTTGAAGTCAAAATTCCCAGATTTGATGAGTGGGAGCCCCTTCAAGCCCCCCCCCCATGTCCTTCTGACATATCCCCATAATTTTTTGAGCCTTAATACTTTCTGGTACAGCAAGATAGTCTACATTCGTCTTGTCTTTTCCCTGCTCCAGTATTGGGTTTTTTTGGTTGGGGGGTATCTGTTTCTTTTGGTGATGCACATATCCCCTTTTTGGGGGAGTTTAGCCAAACTCCTCAAAAGTTTAGCCAGTCTGCATACAATCTCCTTAACAGAGACAGCTTTTGGGCAAGACTCAGCCTCCTTATCTTGCTTTATATCTCAAGATACAGCAAAAATAGTGAAAAGCCAACAGTTCATGGTGACCAACAGTATATCCAGATTACTGTGCAAAAAGTAGATGGCAAGTAAAATATACTGTTTTTCAACCTAAAAATATGCTTGCTTGAGAAGGATGTTTATATGAGGTTTTGAAAATAAATGTCACATTTCTTCATGACTCTAAAAATGTCAGTAAGCATCATTTGTTTGATTTCAGGTGCCAGAAATCAGTGATATGTTCAGTGTCTTGTATCTTTAATACCATAAACCTGTTTTTAGTGATTTTTTTTTAAGATTTTATTTATTGATTTGACAGAGAGATCACAAGTAGGCAGAGAGGCAGGCAGAGAGAGAGGAGGAAGCAGGATCCCTGCTGAGCAGAGAGCCCAATGCAGGGCTCGATCCCAACACCCTGGGATCATGACCTGAGCCGAAGGCAGAGGCTTTTAACCCACTGAGCCACCCAGGCGCCCCTGTTTTTAGTGATTTTTATGAGGTAATATTCATATAGTAAAATTAATCCATTTAAGATTTCAGATTAATAGATTTTGGTAAATGTATACAGTTGTATAACTATCAGCACAATCAAGATCAGAGCGTTTCCCTCACCCTGAAAAGCTTTCTCACGTCCCTTTGTAGTAAGTCCCTTTCCTGGACCTTCCAGCTCAGTCACTCAAGTTTTACCTTTTCTAGATAGAATTTTATATAATAGGAGTCATACAGTATGTTGTCTTTTTTGTTTGACTGCTTTCATTTAGTATAATTTTTAATATATTTTTATATATACTCTTACTCCTTTTTATTGCTGAGTAGATCTCCATAGCATATATCTGCAACTATTTGTTTATCTGCTCACTTTTTTATGGACTTCTGAATTGTTTCCAGATGTTGGCTGTTAGACTTATGTATAAGCCTTTGGATATATATTTTCATCTGTCTTGGATAAATACCTAGAATCGGAATTACCTTGGTAGTATTATAATTGTATATTTAACCTTATACTACCATATGGTTCACCAAATTAATTCAACAATTTTGTGATTCCATCAGCAATGTATGAGAGTTCTGATATTCCCCATTTTGCCAACATTTGATATTGTTAGTCTTTTTTAACTTTAAACATTCTGGTGGGTCTGTAATGGTGTCTCACTGTGATTTTAATTTTCATTTCCTTGATTAGTGACGTTGGATGTCTTTATACATATCGTATGTGGAGCATTTGTTTGAATCTTTTGTCCATTTTTCAAAAACTTACTAAGTGGTAATAGTTCTTTCTACATTCTATATAAGACTTTTTGTCATTTTTTTCTTTTAAAATTCATGTTCTTTATGTCCTGTTCAAGAAAATCTCATGCTTGCTTTTAGAAGCTTGTTAGTGGTGACTCTTATATTTTGATATCGGATACATTTCTAATTAATTTTTCTGTATAGTGTGACTTAATTTAAATGTTGAGGTTGTTTATTTTTTGTAAGATAATCCAGTTCTGACACCATTTGTTGGGAAGACATTCTTTCCCCCTATTAAATTCCTTGGTACTTTTGTTGTGTCAGTTGACGATATATCTGTGGGTATGTTTCTGGGCTCTGTTATTTGCCATAGAACTATAGGTCTATTTTTATAAATACCACCGTGTTTTGATTAGTGTATCTTTATGTCTGAAAATCAAATAGTATAAGTTCTCCAGCTTTGTTTTTCTTTCTCAGGCTTGTTCTGCTAATCTAGGACTTTCTACATAAATTTTAGAATCAATGTATCAGTTTTTGAAAAAGCATTTTAGAATTTTGGTTAGGATTGCATTGAATCTGTAGAGCAATTTTGAGAAAATTACCATGTTAACAACATTGAGTCTTCCAAGTTTATGATCATTAGTTTATATCATCTTTGTATCTTCTTTAATTTCCCTCAGAAGTGTTTTATAGTGTTGCTTCCCTTCAGCCTGAAGAATTTCCTTTGAGCATTTCTAGTAGTACAAAGAGATAGCAACTCTTAAGTTGTAGGGAAAAGTATAAACTTATTTGAAAACATCTTTTGGATATTTGTTTCATTGCCATTACCAAAAAGGTAGTAAAAGATAATAAAAGAGTATATTGTATGAATTGTGTAGGTGGAGATAACGAAAAACTTAATAAAGAACTTGAGGTCTTTTCTATTGAAGATCCCAATCCATTGGGTATTAAGTCTCCTTTTTGTGCTTTGGGTGATGGATCATCATACCACACAGTGTTGGCTTCTACACCTCTCTATTCCTCTGCCTCTTCTTATCACCTTCACAGCTCCTTTAAAAGAAATTACCTTAAAAGGACATTGGAAAATTGACACAAACTTGTGAGGCTGCCAGAAAACATATCAATTGAAAATAGATGACCTCACTTTCCCTGAAAGCTGCATACAAAATTAACTTTTACTCACACACATTTTTCTTCATTTATGGCAGCACTAGCGGTTAGAAAATAAAGGGAACATCCTTTTCATAATGACAGTAAAAGTGTAAAATAATAAATACGTGGGAACTGTGTCAATAAACAAAATTTTAATTGAGATCCATTAAAACCCACTTGGATAAATGTAAAGCAGCTCCTAAAAGAGAAGACTGAATACTTTGAAGGGTGTTACATTATTCCTGAAATACTTCCTAAGTATAATGCTATTCATATCAAAACCACAGTGTCTTCTTTGGGGAGCTGGTGGTAGTGGGAAAAGAGTTGACTAAGTTATTTTAAATATAACATGAAAAAATAAAGCTAGGCCAAGACATTTCGGAAAATATGAATAACGAGTAGGGATTTGCCTTCCCAAATACTAAGACTTACTATAAATACATAATAATTTTTAAAATACGATAGTGATGATGCTTTTTTCAGTTTTTTATTGAGGAGAGAGCTTTTAAAAAACATGACTACTCCCTACTGCAGAGCTACAGAATCAAACACTTTGACAGTGTGTTCTAGGCATATATGCTTTTAAGAAGCTCACAGTAGGGGAAAAAAAAAAAAGAAAGAAAGAAACAGCATCTCAGAGCAGATTTTGACAGAATCACCTGTAGCTGTGAACAGACTAGTCTAGGGGGACCAGTTCCTGAATTCTGAAGGAAGCAATTCCTAGGGGATATAAGTTCCAATTCATATCTCCAACTTTATTCCTATTATGTTCTGAGCCAACAACTTGTTCTTTAATAAGTAGGGATAATAACTGGTTTTTTATTTACAGAAAAGTATGTCACATCACTTTTTTTTTTTTGGCCATACCATACTTAATGACTCCTTTATTTTTTCTTTTTTAAAGATTTTTTTTAAAGATTTTATTTACTTATTTGACAGAGATCACAAGTAGACATAGAGGCAGGCAGTGGGGGGGGGCGGTGGGAGCAGGCTCCCTGCCAAGCAGAGAACCTGATGTGGGATTTGATCCCAGGACCCTAAGATCATGACCTGAGCCAAAGGCAGAGGCTTAACCCAGCTACCCAGGTGCCCCCATAATGACTCTTTTTAAAATTCAGATATGAGGGAGGGGAAATGGCATTAATTTACTCTTTTTGTATCTCCTGGCTATTGTGTTAACTTTATTAGTTCTTTGTCATAGGAACTTTTTTGTTCTTGATGGTTCATTTAATTTTGGTATATAGTATGTACAGTGAAGGAGGATGACCTATATTTTGTTTGTACATCATTGCTATAAATTTGGTTTTAAGATTTTATTTATTTATATGAGGGAGAGAGAGCAGGGTAGGAAACACAGGGAGAGGAATGAGAAAAGAATCTCAAGCAGACTCTGGTAGTCATGGAGCCTGATGCAAGCTCATTATCATGACCTGAGCTGAAACCAAGAGTTGGACACTTGGAGAGGAAGGAGAAAAGAATTTCAAGCAGACTCTGCTGATAATGGAGCCGATGCAATCTCAATATCATGAGCCACCCCGGAGCCCCACATCACTGCTATAAATTTTTAACTTGGTGACCAGATGCAGTTGAAAAAATTATGTCAAATAAATAAATAAAATCTTTTAAAAAAAGTAAAAAAATAAAATGTTTTCCCACTACAGAGGAATGATATCAGGAATCAGTTACAGAGGAAATAATGAGAATTCGCAAACATGAGGAAATTAAATACCACTTCTAAATAATCAGTAGATCAAAGAAGAAATCGCAAAGAAAATTAGAAAATATATATTTTTTTAATCTTTAAAAAGATTTTATTTATTTATTTGACAGAGATCACAAGTAGGCAGAGAGGCAGGCAGAGAGAGAAAAGAAGGCAGGCTCCCTGCTGAGCAGAGAGCCTGATGTGGGGCTTGATCCCAGGACCCTGGGATAATGACGTGAGCTGAAGGCAGAGGCTTTAACCCACTGAGCCACCCTGGCGCCCCGAAAATTAGAAAATATTTTGAGATAAATTAAAACAAAGCCAAAACTTAGAACTTAGGAAATGTAGCCAATAGCACCCAGACCAGAATTTATAGCTGCAGATGCCTATATTTAAGAAGATTTCAGTCAATACCCTTCCTTAAAAGACTAGAAAAAGAAGAGCATACTAAATCCAAAGAAAGAGGAAAGAAGGAAATAATAATGATTAGAGCAGAAATCGATGAAATAGTATGGGAAAATAGAGAAATCAACAAAATCAAAGGTTGACTCTTTGAAAAGATCTAACAAAATGATAAAGGTTTTATCTAGGGCTGATCAAGAGAAAAAGACCCAAATTACTAAATCACAAATGATGTAGAGGAAATTACTAGAAATAAAGAGAATTTAAGGAATAATGTCTACATTAGCAGATTAGATAATTTTGATGAAATAAGCAAATGCCTAGAAAGACATAAACTATTGAAACTGACCTAAGGAGAAATGGAAAATCTGAACCAAGCTGTGTTATGGGTTGAAATGTCTCCTTCACTCCAACCACCCCCAAAAAAAGACATGTTGAAATTCTCTTCCCTGGTACTTCTGAACATGACCTTATTTGGAAATACGGTCTTTGCAAATTAATCAGATTAAAATGAAGTTATACTGGATTAGAATGGGTCCTAAATCCAATGACTGGTATCTTTATAAGAAGAGAGATTTGGAGATTGAGACACACACACAGGGAAGAAGGCCATGTAAAGATGGAAGTAGAAATTGGATTTATGCTGTCACAAGCCAAGAAATGCCAGAGAGTTGGAAACTACCAGAACCTAGGAGAAAGCAGGGAAGGATTCATTCATAGAGCCTTCAGAAGGAACATGGCTCTGTTGACACCTTGATTGCAGATTTCTAGATTCCAGAGCTGTGAGAGAAGAAGTTTTAGTGGTTCCTAAGCCATTCAGTTTGTGGTCATACATTACAGTAGCCCTAGGAAACTAATGCAACCTAGAACAAATAAAGAGATCAAATTTATAATTTTTTTTAAGATTTTATTTATTTATTTGATAGAGATCACACAAGTAGGCAGAGAGGCAGGCAGAGAGGGGAGGGGAGAAGCAGGCTCCCTGCTGAGCAGAGAGCCCGATGGGGAACTCGATCCCAGGACGCTGGGATCATGACCCAAGCTCAAGGCAGTGGCTTAGCCCACTGAGCCACCCAGGCGTCCCTCAAATTTATAATTTTAAAACTTAGATCAAAGAAAAGCCCATGGCCAGATATCTTCACTGGTGATTTCTTTCAGATATTTTTAAAGGAATTAATACCAGTTCTTCACAAACTTACCTAGAATATAGAGGAAGACATACTCATTTTGTGAGGCCAGTATTATTTGAATACCAAAACCAGACAGAAGTCACAAGAACAGTATACGTCAGATGAGTATCGTTTATTTATACCAGCAACACCAATAAAATTCTCAGCAGAATATTAGCAAACCAAATCAAGGAACATATGAAAACTTTTATACACCCTTACCAAGTGAGATTTATCTCAGGAATGCAAGGTTGGTTTACATCACAAAATCAATTAATGTAGTACAATGCACATTAATGGGACAAGTGATAGGAATCATATGATCATTACAATGGATGACCCCCAAAAGTGACCAGATTCAGCACCTTTTCCTGATAAAAATATGCAACAAACTAGGAATAGAAGAGAAATTCCTTAGCCTGACTTTACGAAAGTACATAGCTATGGTGGAAAGCTGAACAGTTTTCCCCCTAAGATTAGGAGCAAGACAAGGTTGTCCACTCTTAGTACTTCTATGCAGTATTGGACCTGAGGCTCTAGCCTTGGCAATTAGGCAGTAAAAAAAAGAAACCAAGGTTACCCAGATTACAAAAAGTGTATTTGTAGATGACATGATGTTATATATGGAAAATCCTAAAGAATCTACAGAACACTATTAGAGTTAATACGTTCAACAAGGTTGTAGAATACAGCATTAAAAAAAATGGTGATATTTCTAGACAAATAGCAATGAACAATCTGAACATGAAAATTACAGCAGTTCCATTTACAGTAGCATCCAAAAGAATAAAACACTTAAGAATAATTGTTTTAAGATTTTATTTATTTATCTGACAGATCACAAGTAGGCAGAGAGGCAGGCAGGGGCGGGGGGTGGGGGTGGGGAGCAGGCTCCCTACTGAGCAGAGAGCCCAATGCAGGGCTTGATCCCAGGACCCTGAGATCATGACCTGAGCCGAAGGCAGAGGCTCAACCCACTGAGCACCCAGGTGCCCCACTTAAGAATAATTTTAAGATGTTTAAGACCTGTACACTAAATTTTTTAAAAATGTTGAAATAAAGGTCTGAATAAACTGAAAGATATCTCAATGTTTATGAATTGGAACACACTTAATGTTAAAAGGATAGCATTGCTTCCCAAAATAGCTTGCAGATTCAGTGCCTTCTTTATCAAGACCTCTGCTGCCTTCTTTGCAGAAATTGAGAAATTGATCTTAAAATTCATATGGAAATTCAAGAGATGCATGACGAACCAGAACAATCTTCTAAAAGAAGAGAGGACTTACACTTCCCAATTTCAAAACTGTCTACAAAACTACTGTTTTGCTGGCTTACAGATGGGAAATGTAAATCAGTAGAATAGAATTGGGTATCCAAAAGTAAAATTTATGGCTAGTAATTCATTTCTTTTCAAAGATGTTTTATTTCTTAGGGAGGGAGGGAGGGAGGGAGTGAGAAAGAGTACAAGCAGGGGAGAGAGGCAGGAGAAGAGGGAGAAGCAGACTCCCAGCTGAGCAGGGAGCCCAATGTATGAGACTCGATCCCAGGACCTTGGGATCATGACCTGAGCCAAAGGCAGACACTTAACCAACTGAGCCACCCAGGCACCCATGGCTAGTGATTCTTGACAAAAGAATTTGGACCTCTTCTAAAACCATACACAAAAGTTTACTTGAAATGGATCATATACCTAAAATTAAGTTCTAAAACTATACAACATTTAGAAGAAAACATAAGAGTAAATCTTCATGACCTTGGGTTAGCCACCAGTTTTTTAGATATAATACCAAAAGCACAAATGACAACAACAACAACAAAAAAGATAAATTGAAATGTATTAAAATTAAATAATTTTGGGGGTGCCTGGGTGGCTCAGTCAGTTAAGCATCTGCCTTCAGCTTAGGTCATGATCCCAGGGTGCTGGCATCAGGCTCCCTGTTTCTCCCGTTTGTGCTCCCTATAATTAATTAATTCAATCGATCCTTAAAAAAATTTTTTTAGCTTTTGTACTACTGACAGTTAGTAGCATCAGTGAAATGATAAGCTCACTGATGGCAGAAAATATTTGCGAATCTTATGTCTGATAATGGACTTATATCCAGAAAATAAAGAAGTCTTAAAACTCAACATTAAAAAGGTAGATAGCCCAATTAAACACTGGGCAAAACATATGAATAGACATTTCTCCGAAGAAGGTATTTAAATGCAATTAGATGTTCAACATCAGTAGTCATTTGGGAGATATAAATCTGAACCATGAGGCACCACTTCTTGTGTACTAGAATGGATGTAACCAAAAAGATAACAAGTGTTCCTGAGTATGTGGAGAAGTCAGAACCCTTACTGCTGTTGAGAATATGAAATGGTGTACCTGCTTTGGAAGATAGTTTTGGTTTGTTGTTTTTTTTTTTTAAACTTCCTCAGATGGTAAACATAATTAAGACATGATCCAGGGACGCCTGGGTGGCTCAGTTGGTTAAGCGGCTGCCTTCGGCTCAGGTCATGATCCCAGCGTCCTGGGATCGAGTCCCACATCGGGCTCTTTGCTCGGCAGGGAGCCTGCTTCTCACTCTGCCTCTGTCTGCCTGTGCTCGCTCTCTCTCTAACAAATAAATAAATAAAATCTTTAAAAAAAAAAAAAAAAGACATGATCCAGAAATTCCACTCCAAAGTATATATCCAAGAGAAATGAAAATATATACCCACACAAAAACTTGCCCACAAATATTAAAGGCAGTGTTATTTAATATCATAGTAGTCAAAATGTAGAAACCCAGTGGTCCTCAACTGATGATTGGATAAAATGGGCTATATCCAAACAATGGGATATTGTTTGGAGCTAGAAAGGAAAGAAGTACTGGTACATGCTACAACGTGGTGAACCTTGAAAACATTCCAGGAGGAAGAAGTCACACACACACACACACACACGGATATTGCCCAATTCCATTTATGTGAAATACCTAGAATAAGCAGGTCTGTAGAAACAAAAAGTAATAAAGTGGTTGCCTAGGGTTGGGGCAAATGGGAGAATGGGGAGTAGCCTGACTGTTAATTTACAGGTTTACTTCTGGGGTACAGAAGTGTTGTAAAATTTATCATGGTGATGGTCCCACACCTCTGTGAACCTACCAGAAAAACCATTTAATTACACTAAAAATGGGTGAATCATATGGTATGTGCATTATATCTCAGTAAAACCATTAAAAAACAAAACAAATAGGTGTGACTAATTAATGTGAACCAGTTGAAAGTTATATGTTTCAGAGTCCAGGTTGATTAAATTGGTTAAAACGGTTTAATTGAAGAAAAAACAGGTAGCACCTCCTTTACTGAGTGCTGTGTTAGTTGCTCTGAGTTGATTTAAGTAAGACAGTAGCCAGAATGCAACATTAAACATGGTTGAAATGTAAATACTCTGTGCTCGCTTGAGCAGCACATACACTAAAATTGGAATTATAGAGATTAGCATGCCCCTGCAGATGGGTGGCACACAGATTCATGAGGTGTTCCCTATTTTTTGATGAGCACCAGGTGGTGTTTCTAAGTGTTGAATCACTAAATCCTATACCTTAAGTGGATATTACACTGTATATTAATGAGCAGGAATTTAAATAAAAACTTGGGGAAAAATACACATTTTTGTAAACGTGTATGTAGGATCACTCACTAGAACTACACTGTGTACAGTTCATCCTTCAACCTAACATCTTCTCTCTTTAAGATATGTGTCTTTTTTTTTTTTTTTAAGATTTTATTTATTTATTAGAGTGAGCGAGCGCGAGCTCAGGCAGACAGAGTGGTAGGCAGAGGCATGGGAGAAGCAGAAGGAGCCTGATGTGGGACTCGATCCCAGGATGCGGGGATCATGACCTGAGCCGAAGGCAGCCACTTAACCAACTGAGCCACCCAGGCGTCCCAAGATATAAGTGTTCTAAACATAAAAAGTAAACATAGATATTCTGCTCAAGGTCTAAATGAACACTGAATGCAGGATTAAGGAGTTAATACAGTTCATGCCATGTAGTGTCTCATTTTAAAAATCACTAAACAATGAAATGGCATTAAAGTATAATGCAGTTGAGGATTTTATTGGACTCTTTAATTAATACCTATTCCTAATACCATCTAGATGTTAAATCTGTATCAAAATTACATTATTTTGTGATTCATCTTCAAAAGTTAATAATTTCTTTAGGCCACAAAAGAGAATGTTGACAAATACAACTATAATAAAGGTTTTTATAATGATTTATAACACAATATTTTCTTTATGTGGCAGACGTAGTATGTCTAATACAGAAATTATTTGGGATGATTTTAGTTTGATTATGCAAGAGAGTTCTTTATGTGAAACTATTTGTAAGGTATAATTGATGCTAAATGTGGTGTCAACACAGTTTGGATGTTGGGGGAATCATAAAAAGCTGGTTTCAAATATCATTGGGTGTTTTTGAAATCTTTAAGAAAACTGTGAATTATAATAGTCTTCAGTGTCTTGTTTACTACTTTTCATTGTGTCAAGGCATGTCCTCATTTAGAGTACTTTTAGTTTTCCATGACATAAGTAAATGCACATGGTGTTACATTGCAATAACTTATATATGCTGGAACTTAAGGAACACTTAAAACATGTACTTTGCTTTTCTTTACACTTTTATTTTCTATTATCATAGTTCCCTGTTCATTGGCTACAAGAGTGAAAATAAGTGCAAAGAATTAACAACCTAGTCTAGTGTTCCCGTAATCGGAGAACAAATTCTGGGAATGTTTGGGATGAGTCTAGTTCAGCATTTTGGGACTTAATATTGTACACATTTTTAAGCATATATAGAAATGTTTTCCTTTCGAACATGCAATGTACTCTATTTTTGAATTATTTTTTCTAGAGCCAGTTTTAACCTATTTTCACAACTCTAAATATTTGAAAGCTGTGGTTTATGAAGTAGTATTCTAGGGACAGAATTATAAATTTAGATAACTTTCTCCTTGAGTTTTTCCTTCTTATGGGTCCTTTAAAAATGTTTGTTTTGTGTCTCGAAAAAACACCTTGAACTTAGCAAACGTGATTCTCAAATAATATTTAGGGTTTTAAGGTATCTTTTTGTCTGAGTTGAATTGTGTGTGAACTATTGCTGTGTAGTATAATAAGAACTGATATATTTGAATGCTCAAGAAAAATTTTCCTTTAGTAGTATTAGTTTAGAGCTTATCTCTAAACTAATTTTAAACAATTCATAAAATAAATAAAAACCACCAAAGTGTATTTATACATTCACTTCACTTTATACTTTTGTGGAGGTAAATTTTATTCTGATTTGAAGTTTTTAAAATATTTTAATTGTATTAAACTGATTTGTCTTATCTGTTACTAACATTTGTCTTTGATTTTGCATCTGTGCTTTTGATACTGAATGGGGAAGGATTTCTGTGCAAATATTTCACCAAATATTTTTACAGGGACACTTAGTCGGTCTGGATGAACCAGCTTCGGGAGCTGGGCAAGAAGCTCTGCTTAAACAAGAGCAAGCAAAAATCATTCGATTCGAGAGACAAGCAGAAGAGTTCCTCAATGCAGTCTTTTATAGAAAAGGTTGGTTCTAGTGAAGAATGACATTTAGTATCTGCTTGTCTTATATCAATTTCCTTAATTTTAATGTCATTTTTTAAAAGTCACTTTAAAATTTTTTTCTTTATTGATGATATACTTCATATTCCTTTGGTCAAGTTGAATTGGAATAGGTAAGGCAACCCCTCTCCCTCATTTTCATTCTGAAGTGATGGTGTCATATAAGTTTTTGTTAGTTAAATAGTTCCTGAAAGTATAATGAATATCTGAAAATTCTAAGATTTCAGCAGTACAGTATTTTATCAGACAAGTATTCTTACATGGTTATAATTTTAAACACAAGTAACCATAAAACCAACTGTATAAAATTTTAATAATTCCTCACTGAAATTCATTTGGAAAAAAAAAATGTGAAGTTACATCTTAAAATTAGATTTGCCAGCATCTTTTCCTTGGTACAGTCTTGTTTCACTAAAATTTTATTGAAATATTAAAATTGGAAAAGAGATTCATTATTACATAGTAAAATTTATACCCCATATATTTCAGATGGTATTTCATAGCTCCATTTCTTAGATTTTTCCATTTTTTTTTCTCCTTGAAATTATTGTAGACAGGTTTTACATTTCTTTTCTCTGCCCACAAAGCACAATTGCCATCAGCTAAGACCTTCAGAAAGTTGCTCTCCATTTTCCATTCTAGTGAAGTCTTTACCTTCAGGAAACTCTGAATGGATTTGTATTCCTTAGTTATTTCTTTCCTCTAGTTCCAAGATGGAGGTTACTATGAGAGATTCTAAAAAAAGTTTCCTACAAACTCCTCATAATCCCGAATATTCTTTTAATCTTCCAGCAGACTCAATGATTCTACTTTCTTTAATATTTATTACGTTCCAGTTTACACCTCTCGTTCTTCTGGGAATTCCCTCCAAAGTTAGAAGGGTGATTTTTACCTGTACGCTGGTTGAAAGTCTGATAAATGCTATTCTAATTGGTTGTTTACAGTTGGAGATCAGCTGATGTTCTGCTTAATATGGTCAGTATTTTCAAAATGGAGTATGAAGTCAGGTGTCATATAAAATTAAGGAGTGAAGATTTTTGTTTTCTGTGGCACTTTTTTTTTTTAAGATTTTTTTTAAAATTTATTTGTCAGGAGAGAGAGAGCACACAGGCAGGCAGAGGCAGAGAGAGAAGCAGGCTCCCTGCCAAGCAAGGAGCCCAATGCGGGACTCGATCCCAGGACGCTGGGATCATGACCTGAGCTGAAGGCAGCGGCTTAACCCACTGAGCCACCCAGGCATCCCTTCTGTGGCACTTTTTTCCTTTCATTCTCCCTTCTATTTTCATCCCCTCAAGCACCCTCTGACCTAAAGCTCCCAACTGAGGCTCCCATGCCCACTTTATCTTCCCTTTAAAGTACACTGCATTCTAAAATTATGTTCAGAATAGTAATTGACTTAGTTTTACAAACATTTGATTGTTTTATTAAAGTAAATTCACATTTAAAGTATAAATGATAGATCAGTTCTGTCAGTTTATTAACAAAACATCTTTACAGTTCCTCTGTTGTTCTCTACTTTAGGATGTGTACCAAGTCATGGGTCTAATTCTGCAGCAAACTTCATTATTTGAAAAGAGGAACTCCTGTCCCTAATATACGTGGAGAACTTTTCATGTACTCTTTGCTTACAGGGAGTTAATAAGGTCAATCATGAGCATATTCCAAAAGAGAATTCTAGCTGCTTTCTCTGCTAGTCTTATCCCTTTGTCATGTAGGAATAACTTGAAGTTCTTACAAGTTTTCTTACTTAAACTTTTGGGCACATGAGGGAATTTTTACCTCACTGTCAGTCTTAGGGTAGACTTTAAGAGATGAGAATCCTCTGAAATTGTATGTAAAGTTTTGTATTTGTATATGGGTGCATGATGCTCAGAAAAAAGAAGTATTGCTTTGTTATTGGAAGTTCTTTCCTCCTTGTTTTATGCATTAATATTGTTATTTTTAGATAGTGTATTAATCTTCATGAAAATGTCTCAAAGGTGACCATTAGTACTCTTCAGGTCATACCAAAAATATGTTAACATGAAGAGCAGTGACAGGCAATTTAGTCTGAAGGGAATTTTTTTTTAAATAAATAGTTCAGAGATTTGGATTTAGTAGTTACTAAGTATTGCAGATGAATGTTTTTTGTTTGTTTGTTTGTGTGTGTGTTTGTTTTTTCCTCGAGAGGAAGGAGGAAGGACAGAGGGAAAAAGAAATCTTAAGCAGGCTTTATCCCCAGCTTAATAAGATCCATGAGATCATGACTTGAGCTGAAATCAGAAGTCGGATGCTTAACTGACTGAGCCACCCATCCACCCCCAAAATTTTGTTCTAAAATAATTGAGCATGGAAGGGTACTATAAGCTAAGTAGGAACATAGATGTAATAAAAGTAGGCTTTTGTGGTATGGACTCTATAATAAATTCCAGCTTATGAACAGCATATCTTCTACAGCTGTCATTATCATATTCTTTCAGCTTACTTTGTCACTTGTGTTAGAAAATTGACACTTTCCTGAAAGTTAGAGTTTTTTTAATTTTTAAAATTTTTATTTTTAAGATTTTGAAAGAGAGCACGTGTGCACATACATGCACACGAGAGTGGGGTGAGGGGAGGAAGAGTCAGATGATCAATCAACTCTGAACCACCCAGGCACCCCAGATTTGCATTTTTAAAACACACAGGTGGCTAGTGATGTAGCATTTACTTGTTTTCTTTTCACTTTAATTTTGATTTGATTTGTTGTTTTTATTTGACTCAGTTGTGCATGTTCCTCAAGGCATATCTAGGTTTATAGAAGTTGTGTTTTAAGTAAGTGAAAGAATGAAATGTGTTTAGGAAACTTCAAAAGATATAAAAATGCACATGCCGGAGATGTCATCAATTTGTGAATATGAATTGTGCTTTATGATTATGTTCTTCATTCAAAAAAGAGGCAAGACAGACTGCAGCCATTTAAAGCTCAGAGATAGCAATTTATGGTCTTTATCCTAAAATCTCTTGACTCTTCACAAATCTGTTAATTACATTTATGAATCTGATTGAACAGACATCTCATAAATTCATTTTGCTTCCTATTTGGACACTTTGTTTTTCAAGTGTTACTGGGGATAGGAAGATAAACTAATATATTAAAACTTGAAATTATGTGCAGTCTTTATTTGGAGGATGGATCTTAAGTGGAAAGTTAAAGGAATATGAATATGAATATTTAGCGGATAGAGAGAGTTAAATAGTGTGTGGCTAAAATATTTATTAAAACATTTAAGGAACTCGTCAGTGGTTGCAGTAATTTCTAAACTTTACCTAATTGAACACCTTAATTCTTAAACCACATTGCATACTCTATAGAGAAGAAACGTAGGGTTAGAAATACTTGTTAGTGGAACAGAAACGTTGCTGTCGGTAAAGCAAACCTCATTAGACTTCAGAGAATTAAATATTCTGATTTTAGACTATCTTCTGGTATTGAATGTTATCTTTCAGGGAAACAAAAGTTGTTCTTAGGAGTCCCATGAGGTTTTGATGATGATGATGATGATGTGTGTGTATGTGTGTGTGTGTGTTTACTGTGGAGATTGTAGATTTTAATAGTAATAAGTCATTTTTCTTTAAATTTATAAAGCAACCTAATTCCTTCCAGCTCCAGCTGTATTATGGGTAAAGTAATTTACCTTCTATAGTTAAATCTTTAAAAGACCAAAGAAACTCAGGTTTTCTGAGAACTGTCTTTTAAAACCTCTGAAGTGTGGTGGGGAAGTAAAGATCACAGGTGGAACATTAAGATCACAGAGAGAGTCTTAATCAGGGGTCTATACCACTAACCATCTATACAAATTTGAAGAGGCCACTTATTCTTTAGAACATTAACTTCATTTGTCTAAAGAAGAACAAAACCTGATGAGAATTGACTGAACTGATCCATTTATTACTCAACTAATATGAATGCATTCTTTATGTCAGGCAAGATTAGGTGCTGAGTATACAGAGGTAAACAAACATAACCTTTGCTCTTGACAAGCTTAGTCTCCCTGAGAGTATGGTAACGGTGGAGATGTGATGACATAGTCATACCAAACATTTTCCCTTTGATTTTCCCCTATTTGACCTTCAAGGTCCCTTCCAGTGCTAAAAGTTCTATGATTTAAAGAATTCATATGTTTTAAAAAATAAACATTGATTAGAAATTGATAACTTAGGTGTTTATTTCATTATTTCACTAGCTGTTCTGTTTAATGATTGGTAGAGTTTATTTAAGGAACTCATGGAAAATATATGGGCTTAAGCTTTTGAGATTTGGCATTTAAACTCCTAGCCTAGGGGTTCTAAAATTGTGGTCCCTCAACCAGTTGCATCTAAAAACTTACTAGAAATTCCAGTCCTTGAGCACATCCTAGAACTGCTGAATGAGTGACTCTGGGGATAGGATGTTTTTATAAGCCCTCAAAGTGATTCTAATGAGCCTGAAAATGGGAGGCTGTTGCCCCAATCTATCATGGATCTTATGTTAAGTATCTCCTTTTATAATTTTGATATGCCTTCAATCTTGAACAGAAAGTAAATTAAACACTCATGAACTAAGTAATCCATTCTTCAACAATTCAGGAAAAAGTAGCTGAGGAAAGGTCTAGGAGAAACCAAAAATGGTCTATAGGTGGTAAACAGAGGGGTAATTATCTCATAAAAGAAGGGTTTGAGATTTCTGTATCAGGTAAGTGATTCTTGCCCATAAGATACACTATTTGTTGTCCCTTTATTTAATTTCATAATATTGAGGGGATGGTGTTTAGAAATGATTTTATGAAAATTTTATTTTTAAAAATCTGGAACTCAAGCTTAGAAATTAAAAATATAATTCTGAGAGGGAATACTACTTTTAGGGTATTGCATTATAAGAAAAAAGATAAAATGAAATTTTATGTTTGCTTGAAAGCTGTCTTTTTTTTTTTTTAAGTACATTGTCCCAATTTAAAAGTAAATAAATCTTTGTTTACAGACAGTCCCTGGGTCTCCGACCCCAATATTCCCCTAGTGGCCCGTGAGATCATGCAGCGAATGATCCAACAATTTGCTGCTGAATATACCTCAAAAAATAGCTCTACTCAGGACCCCAGCCAGCCCAATAGCACAAAGAACCAAAGCCTGCCGAAAGCATCTCCAGTCACCACCTCTCCCACGGCTGCAACTACTCAGAACCCTGTGCTCAGCAAACTTCTCATGGCTGACCAAGACTCACCTCTGGACCTTACTGTCAGAAAGTCTCAGTCAGAACCTAGCGAACAAGGTATGGTTTGATGTCAAGGTCTCCTCTGTCCAACCAGAACACTTTAATTTGGGGAGAAAAAAATTATTGGCAAGTAGGGCACCAATAACAATGATAGGATAAAAGTAATGTGATTCTTAAATTATTCCTGACTCTGCAGTGATAGAGAAGTACAGATAAAATGGCTACGTTATGTATCAATAGCTCGTAGTCATGATTAATGTACCACCCAGGAAAGTTAGGTGGTTACAGTTGCTGATCTTTTTTTTTTTTTTTTTTTTTAGATTTTATTTATTTATTTGACAGAGAGAGACACAGCAAGAGAGGGAACACAAACGGGGAGTGGGAGAGGGAGAAGCAGGCTTCCCGCTGAGCAGGGAGCCCGTTACGGGGCTCGATCCCAGGACCCTGGGATCATGACCTGAGCCGAAGGCAGACACTTAACTACTGAGCCACCCAGGCACCCCATTGCAATCTTTAATTTACTTGATATTTATATAAGTATTTTATACTTCCAAACCTTTGCCATATCCCTTGTTTTTAAAACCCCTATGAAAAATTAAGTTTTCCCCCTATCCGTCAGTGTTCTAGGATTAGCACCTGAGAAATAAGTGTGTCTTATTAGGCAGAAGTTATACTGTGCAAATGAAATTATAAGGCAAGACTATGTATTGTTTGCATTTTTAAAAAAGAAACTCCTGGGATTAGATACAATGAGGAAGACATTAGACACACCAGGTGGTTCATTGTATTCAGTATTTTATAAATACACAAACACATCCATACGTATATATGCTGTATTATGAACTAACCTTAGAATATTTCCAAAAGGTAATTTTTAATTTGTTGATGAGGATCCCGATTAAGGGAAAAGGTTAAGAAGCTACCAGTTTTTGCTTAGCACATATTTCTTGAATTTATGAAAAGTTTACTCTCTTAAATAGATTTAATATTTTTGTTGCTTTATGATCTCATTTTACCCTTAATTTCACAAAGATGAAATGAGCATTTGAATTCTGCCATTGGTGATGTCTATTCTAATGAGATTTCCTTGTCATAGAGATCTCTTAAGAGTATGCAGAAAGTTAGGAGATGTGTAGATTTATTCGTGAGAAATACAGGTTCATTTTGCAAAAAGTTTAATGCATTGTAAAAATCTCTGCAAGGACTTTTTTCTGCTTATTGCAAGTAATTTAAGAGGGATTTATACTTAATGGACCGGTTTTAGTTGTTTATTAAAGAATGTATTTTTGAATTAGTAGGTTTTTGTTTTTTACTGGTTATGGGTAATGAATAGCAATCACAATCCTATAATTCTGAGGGATTTCCTGGTAGAACTCCTCATTGTCATATGTTCACATCAATCAGTGTACTTTTACTTGCGGCTACCAAAAGCCAAATTGTGCTTTTCTGTGCTTTTTATTTCTGTTGAAGATTATCTTTACCAAAGATTGGCAGCTTTCATTAAAAAACTTCTTGCTCAGAATATTGCCTTAAAAACTTGAGGAGGATGACAGTGTAGAGGTTGTATTTAAAGTATTATTGGTGGAGATTAACATAAAAAGGTACCACCTAGTCTAATTTAACTTCTAGTTGGTGTTATGCTTAAGAGATATGTTGTACTAATGGTATGCTCTTGTCAACAGAAATTGAAGCTAGATGACGGGATTATGGTGTATAGTCTTTAAGTGAAACAAAATTTTAAAAATGGTATTTCCTAAATGAATTTCCAAGTGTTTCCAATGAAATCACAGTATATTTAATATATTTAAGTAGACTTAAAATACATTGCCTGTTTGATTAGACAGACTTGGATGTCTTAAATAGTAGTGTCTTTGGTTGGAAATATTTTAAGCAGTGTATTTACTTGTTAGATGTCTCATTGGGTTAAGATGTCTAAAAGGACACTTGGTTCTATAAGATTACAGTTATATTTTTAGAAATATTAGTAACTCTAAAGGACAACACTTATTCTGTATGATTGTGGGATTTTTGGTTTACAAACTCATGTATTTATTTCTAACAGCATGAAATCAGGAGTGACAGTGTCCTCAGACACAGGTCCTATGTAGATTCTATATTGCGGCAGTTTTTAACATAACTGGATAGAAAGTCCTCTCTGCTGACCAACTGAAAATCAGAGGCACGGAGTATTAGGTTGCTTTGTTAATTTTGGACAGAATGGCGGCTTTAAAAGTTGTCCAGATGATGGGTTTTCCTTTTTAGACATGTCTGTTCGGGGAAAAAAGTCTTTGTGGGAAAAGGTCTTCTAATTTTTTGTTTTATAGTGTGAATTTGTTATGTGATCTAGCTTCAGTAAAAAAAAAGAAAGAAAAAATGGCTAAAACATCTAGGTTGTCATCAGTATCAAGACTGTTTCTTTCTTTCTTTCTTTCCCTAAAATTTGCTCACTAGTTTGTAATGGCTTATTAATTGAAAAACCTTGCCTTTATAGATACCAAGAGTTTCTGCAGATTTTTTCCAAAAGGTTGAATCCATATACAGAGTTTTTTTTGCAGATGTGTCTAAACAGTAATTAGGACACATGAAAATTATAAAATTAATATCTGATTCATCTTACAGACTATTTTGTATATACATGTAATTTAACCATATAAACTTGTATTTTAAAATGATTTGTGTTATATAAAATTTTCTAAATCCGACTTTTATATACTTAGTGTTTTTGGGTAGACTTAGCTCTTGAGGAATTTGGTTTTATAATTTGTATGATGTCGCATTAAAACTCACATGCTTTGATAAAAAAGGTGAATTTAGAAAATGGAGTCTAACAGTTCTGTTATAGAATTTAATACTATGTAAACTGCGATTTCTGTTACCTCACTATATCCTAACATGTTCAGTGATATGCTGAACCTTTTCTCTTGCCCTACTAATAAAATATTTAACCCTTAGAGATATTAGTTCAAGCTTTGCTAAATGTATGTCACTGTAGGAGGGAAAATAGCCCTTTTTCTTTAATGAATTGACTTCATAACTTCATATATGGCTAGTGTATCTGCATGGTTGACTAGGCCTGTTGCTTTGTCAGTTTTGGTCTATTCAGTCCACATTTGTTCCTAGTTTTTAATATCCTCAGGCGTGTGTTTGTGTCTCTACAGACGGTGTACTTGATCTGTCCACTAAGAAAAGTCCATGTGCTGGCAGCACTTCCCTGAGCCATTCTCCAGGCTGCTCCAGTACTCAAGGGAACGGGTAAGGGAAAATATTTGTAGCCTTCGACAGTTTTATAGGGGGCAGTTTATCAAAGATTGGTATAAATCTCCATTGTATGTTTTAAAAATTAAATCTTCAAAGTAACACTCTTGTAAGTGGGCCTTTAGTAAATTACTTGGTCCCTCTCTCAAGTAAAAGCTCAATCTGTGAAGTCCAAAATTGAGTAGGGTAGATGAGTTTTGCCAGATCACTTCAAATAGTGAGTGAATAAAAATATTGGCGAGAATGTCTTTGGCCTTTTTGTTGTTGAATGTTTGAGAGTGGGAAACCCAACCTAAATAACTCCAGGGTTCAGACGTAAGGCAGTATTATGTGTGCTGAAGTTGTTCAATGAAAATTGGGCTCCAGTACTTAACTGGGTATCTCTAATGGAGTGTGTGGGTGTGTGGGAGCTGTTCGTTTTTTTCTTGTTTTGGTTTGGTTTGGTTTGGTTTCATTTGTTGATTTGAACTGCAGTTTTAACACTGTGGCAGTTCAGAAAATGTAATTGTATGTATTTTTTGTTTTTTAAGTGGTTAAAACTATAGATGTTGGGATAACCATCTTGTGCTACCAAGACGTTATTATATGCTCAGTTTTGATAACTCTTAGCAAATTAAAGTGAATTTTCTGACCACCTAATTTTATAGTGTTAAAAATTGTCTAAATTCTCTCTGCATGTACATAGAAGCCATTTAGAAAAGTCAGGTGTTAATGAAGACATTTAAATACCATATTGGGAAGGATTTCCATTAAATTGTATTGTAACCAAAAATCAACTTCATATATGAAAAATAACTTTGGTAAGTTAAATTAGTTAACATGTAGGTTTATTTAACTTTCAGAGTACCAACATAGGAAAGTTATTTAGATGTTAAAGGAATAAGTACACACGAAATGGACTAACCTTTTTCAATTTACTCTTAATTACCTTCAAATTGAAGAATTCCTTTACTGACTCCTAAAATGCTGCCTTTATTTTCTCTAAAATTCCATCATTTTCTTTTTTCTCTCCTCCTCTATTTAGTCTAAAAGTAACTTACTGATTTAATGCAGTTTGCATAGTTTACTAGTCTTTTTTTCTTAAGCCCTTCTTTTCACTGTAGTTTATATTAGATACAAGTCATTGTGGTCCCAAATCATTGGGTTCCATTTATATATCAGCAAACTTGAATTGTGTGATTAAGGACACATGTAGGAGAATCCTAAGTGTGGTGTGCATAAACGAATCCCTTGCTTAAGATTTACTTTAAACTTGGCCACCAAGTTCCATGCATAATATGGTTGAAGTTGCTGTGGTTTACCCATCTGAATGGAAAGTGTTTTTTATGTGTATTGTTTTCTGGAAGACAAAAGCACCTATAAGACTGCCCATCTTTTAGTTGAATATTCATTGTGATCTTTATGTTATTTACTGATAACAGCACAGAATCCCTGTAGACTTTTGGTGAACATAGCTGGTTTATCATTATTTCTTCAGAGTTCCACTTTTGTGCCTAGTAAATGTAATTATTACCCTTGGGCATGCTTTACCAGTTGCCAGTTTTATCATTGATAATATTTATCTATTGTGAAAATGGAAACCTTATGAATTAACTTTGTGTAAGTAGTTGACTTTTTAAAATTATTTGAAAGCTCTCCACTTAAAATTTCAAAATTGATGCTTAATATTTTAAGAAGAGACACTTTTAACTAAAGAAAACTGCTATAAATTGCTTGCATACCTCTGATAGTAATTACTTTGAGTAGAACTTGAGGAACAAAGTTTGTGGAAAATAAAGGGCAGTTTCTTTAAAGATTGGATTACTTCAAATGGAAAATTAGTGATACTCGTGTCTGCAACTAATAGTGTTTTAAAATGAAGAAGTGTGGTAAGTTATAATGCGATGGGTATTTTGATTTGTTTTGGTTTGGGTTTTTCCCCCCTTGGGGCTAGTAGCCATATTTTTTTTTCCCAAGCAAAATAAGATATGTTATTTGAACATGTTTGGTTTTTGATAATGAACATCAACTTGTTTGTGGGATAAATGAGCAGTTTTCTATGGGTTCCACCACTGTAAATGGTTCCAGTTTTATAGCTGGTTGTCATGAATGTTGAATATGTTGCATTAAAATAAATAATTTGGCTTACTCTTTTATTACTGTACTTGTTTAGTGGTAACGTCACATTGGTAACACAATTCTGTGTAGATCTTTGGAGACTTGATGATTACTTTGTAATTAATAATTAAGGTGCTATTTTCAGACAGTTGCGCGAAACTTTTTCTCCGAAAATTTGTGAACCCAACCAGAGACCAGCTGACAGGTTTAATTTTTCTTTGCCCAAAAAGCTCCTGGTTTTTTTTCTTTTTTCCTTTTTCTTTTTTTGTGAACAAGTTCTAAAACTAACTGCCGAGACAATTTTTTTTTTAATTTTAGAGAAAAATAAATAAATAACACAAAGTGATGTTACCCAAGCAAGGCCTTCTAATAAAGGAGTGGTCCCCTCACCCATCCCTCCCTACCTGTGCAAGTCCTGCTCACATCAGTTTCCTTCCATCCAATTAGGCGACCTGGGAGACCCAGCCAGTACCGCCCAGACGGACTTCGGAGTGGTGATGGGGTACCTCCAAGAAGCTTACAGGATGGAACCAGGGAAGGTTTTGGACACTCCACATCACTCAAAGTTCCATTGGCTCGATCCCTGCAGATTAGTGAAGAACTACTGAGCAGAAACCAATTGTCCACAGCTGCCAGCCTTGGGCCATCTGGATTACAGAATCATGGACAACACTTAATATTATCCAGGGAAGCCTCTTGGGCAAAACCACATTATGAGTTCAACCTCAGCCGTATGAAGTTCAGGGGAAATGGTGCACTCAGCAACATCAGTGACCTTCCTTTTCTTGCAGAAAGCTCTGCCTTTCCAAAAATGGCACTTCAAGCAAAACAAGATGGAAAAAAGGATGCGAGCCATGCATCTCCTGTAGATTTAAAGATACCACAAGTTCGAGGAATGGATCTTTCTTGGGAGTCTCGCACTGGTGATCAGTACAGCTATAGCTCTTTGGTAATGGGTTCACAAACGGAGAGCGCGCTTAGTAAAAAGTTAAGGGCTATTCTTCCAAAACAAAATAGAAAAAGCATGTTAGATGCTGGACCCGATTCTTGGGGCTCAGATGCTGAGCAGTCTACCTCTGGACAGCCATATCCCACATCGGATCAAGAAGGAGACCCTGGCTCCAAGCAGCCTCGGAAGAAAAGAGGGCGTTACAGACAGTACAACAGTGAGATACTGGAGGAAGCAATCTCAGTGGTTATGAGTGGAAAAATGAGTGTTTCCAAAGCTCAGAGTATTTATGGGATTCCCCACAGTACACTGGAGTACAAAGTAAAGGAGAGGCTGGGCACTTTGAAAAACCCTCCAAAGAAAAAGATGAAATTAATGAGGTCGGAGGGGCCAGATGTTTCTGTAAAGATTGAATTAGATCCCCAGGGAGAGGCAGCACAAAGTGCAAATGAATCAAAAAATGAGTAGGAATACTGTAGAGTGCCAATTACTGTACAAACTGGGTGAGCACTACTGCATTGTTCAGCTATCATTGCTTACACCTAACTTCATTTACTGTGACACTTGTTTCTTTGCAGATTTTGCATTGACTTGTGTACAGAGGTGAAAGGTGCATTCTGAATGTTTGCATATTTTAAAATTTTCATGTGCAGTATGGCTCGGGATATTGTTTGGCCTTTTTGCATGTTTCTCTACAAAAGAGAATTGAGTTACCTCACAGAGAACAGATACATGGAAGTGGACTCCTTGCCTGTAGAGCCTGCATGCTTTTCTTTCTTTTTTTAAGTTATATTTGCCTTTATTTAAAAAAAGAAAAAAAAAAAAAAGGAAAAAGCCCCCTTTTAGAAACCACCTCTGTCATACTGGGAGCTTTATCATTACAAATTGGAAAGCCATCTTATAAAATCATTCATGTTTCTCTTCTACATTTCACCTAATTGAAGGATTAAACTAAAGAAAAAATCCTAGGAGCAATGAACCTTTGAATTAAAAAAAAATCTGGTTATTTAGTGATACGTAATTATTTAGGTCAATTTACATTTTATGATTTTCTTCTATTAAATTTACTTAACAAATCAGCAATCTGTTTAGTGCTCACCCAGTAGGAGAGGAGGTGGAAAATGTGCACACACTACCTTCAGAAATGCTTCGGTTAATTACTTTGTAACACTACCTTTGCTGTAATTTTATTTGGTATTTTCTAAGGGTAGAATTTGGTCTCACCAACAAGTGAGGATATAGCCTTATCTCATGGAGGACGAGCTCCGTTCTTACTCAGGAGCAGTCAGGGTACATTACATAAAACAATAGAGGATGCCTCATTTTAACAAACTAAGTTTCTTTGTATTCTTAAAACCTTTTACAGATTTGATCATGTGCTAACGACTGGATATCATTGCAGCAACTAGTTTAAAATTTCAAGATCTTTTTATTGGGAAAAGGGAGAAGGAAAGAAGTGTGTTTAAGTAATTATAATATTGCAAAAGTGGTATCTAGATTTTTACAGCCTCAGTAGTCTGCCCAAATATCCACACGAAGGAAGGATCCATGTTTGTGGTGAGAGAAAAAAAGAACCCCAAGGTAACCTAATATGATTTAGGTTGCATTTCACATCTAGTGATAGTTCAATCAGCAGTTGAGCTCAGTAGAATTTCTTTTTTAATTGATCCAGATACTAGATCAAGAGGGGAAGGGTTGTTTTTTAGTTTTTATTTAATTTGTTGCTTTCAACATTTCCCTCCCTCCCTCCATCCCTCCCTCCCTTCCTCCCTTCCTTCCTTTTTGGCATCCTGTATTCTATCCCCTTCTTAACTTTTTCTGATATTTAGCTGATTTTTATGGTTGTTTAGCACACAATTCAGGACTTTCCAGATCATGTTTATATAAGCACTCCTTGAAAAGCATCTAAGCTTTTTTTGAGATGGGGTTTTCAAATTACAGTAATCAAATTCAGAATACTTACTTTCTACAGTTTTTTGCAAGAAAACAGATAAATCCCATGAAATTTAATTTTGCCTTGTGACCAAATTAAAATTACTTTTGGTACAAAAACAAAATCCACACCACATACACTCTATCTAATCTGCTGAGAAAGGTGGTCAGGCCCTTCTAAATGCTTAACCAAAACCAAACAAAAGTCATTGGAGTTTTTGTGTAAAATAAAATAAGACTTGGAGCATTAAATTGAGGCTGATGATTTCAGATAGATACTAAGAGTTTGAAGAGAAGTAGGTCCAGATATTCCCAAGGCATAAATTCTTGCCTAGCAACTTTGGAGCAGTTAATTAGGTTAAGGATAGTTTTCCCTCAGCAGCCTATGTATTCAAAGGTTAGGCACACCATTGCTGTTATTGAAATACATGCACTGCTCATTCTTGACATAGCCTGGGCTTGGGTTCCTCTTTTGGTTTGGTTATTTTGTGTAGCAGTTTAATCTGTGGATGACTGAGCCTGTTTCCTCTTAGCTTTCTAGTCTCAACAGAAAAAGCAGCTTAGGTTCAGAGCAGTATATGACTCTGCAATATTTTCTAGCCTAGCTAGAAGTTGCAATAAAAATATTTTATGAAATATATGGTTTTCATCTGCAGTTGAAGGAAGTTGTAGAAAGTTTGCTGAAAGCAAAGGGCTAAGCTTGTGAAGGAATGCCTCCTTTGTTCCACACTCAGTAATTTGACACACACAATTAATTGCAGCCATGGTATCTTTTTGCCTGATGTTTGGGGTATTTGGTAGCCCAAATTGCTGCAGAAAGGTCCTTTGAGCAATTAATTTGTGCTTGCTTTTATCCCCTCTTAGAAAGGCATCATTAAAGGCCCATTTAAAAATCTGGCCCTAAAAGTTCAACTTTTGTAGTTTTACTGTTCAGAGAGGTTTAATCCTGTGTGGTAGTCTATAAAGTGATGTATGAGTTGAGTTATGTAAATTTTGTCATTGTAGTGTACATGGAGTGATCATTTTACTAACATAAATATTTTCTATGTGTGTTTCAGTGGATGACAATCGAGCAGCAGAAGAATGGTGTGCCTACCCTTTAATGCTGCAGTTTAAATAAGAGAACTTGTATTGTGTCATTTCAGATTGTAGGCTGAGACTTGTATATAGTGAAAATTTGAGTACTTCTATTATTTGTTTTGGTTAGAAAGTGAATTTAAAAACAAACCAAACTCTAAACTTTCTCAGATTAAAAGTCCTGAGACCTGAAGATTGTAATATTCATGTCTGTGAAGCTTTTAAACATTACACTTGAGATCAGTCATGACTTGATATTCAGGTAAATTTTCTTTTCCAAGAAGCTTTTGAATAAGCATATTTCCTCCAAAGGTCGGTCGGTCTCTCTCTCTCTCTCTCTTTTTTTTTTTTTTTTTTTAGTGTAGATTATTTTAAAGCACTAATTGCATTACATTGGTAACTGCAATATAAAATAGCCATTATTGTTTTGTGAAGCATGGTTGAAATTAGATAGTGGTCCCTTTTAAATTTCATGAGCCTCTCAGAAAAAAAAAATCTTAAAAAAAAATACAGAAAGCTGCTGAATATTTCAAAAGATATATATTTTACCTTATTGTAGGTTTTGTAAAGTTAGTTGGTAATATTCAGGTGCACTTTTAATGTTAAATTTTGTGTTCAGAGTTCCATTATACCATGTATTTCTTGGAGGTGGCTCATCACATGGCTGGCTGTCAGTCTTGGTGCCGCAGTGATCTTTTAATATTTGATTTCTCTCTTGATTTGCCACTGTTCTGTATTGGCACTTTCAGTGTAGATATTCTAGTTTGGGGACGTCCTCATAAATGTGTAATAGAGATTGGTCTATTCGCATGCTTAATTTCTGCTAATCAGAGTTTTGCATGGCCCAAACAACAGTTGACCATTTTAATGGTATGGGAAGGTATAGTTCACAGCTGTCTTTGTCACAAAAGCCTTTTCTCCTCTCATTTTCCAGTAGGCAGATGATGACATTACTCACATTAATGTTAGGAAATAATGTGTTGAAAATCAGTTCTTGCAGGTTTGTTTGTTTGTTTTTAAATGAGAGAACATTGATATTATAGAGTAGATATATGGCAAAAATACTGAATAATCCTATGGAAGGATATCTAGTTGGTATTTTTATCGTTAGCTTTCTTATTTTTCAGAGAGTTGGGTCATGAAACTTGGCAGTAATGTAATGTACTATATTAACTTCATTCAGTAGGCTTTCAAGTGACTCTGAGCTATGTGATGAGCTATACACTTTTTTTTGCTCCCCAAATACCATGAAGGACAAGGTCTCTCTTTCAAGAAACATAATTTATATTTGTGTATAATACTTTTTAATACTAAGTTTGTTGTTACTCTGAAGTTTAGGTGTTGCTTGATAAACCTTTGCTGCAGCAGATCATGAATATGAGTAAGGCTTTGTGTGATAATAGGGGTCCTTATGTGAAGTTAATTACTGTTCAGTTCTGGTGAGCAAGCTCAACAAGTGTGAAGTGTGTATTAGCTTTATGTGGTACACTTTTACTTTACAATATTGAAGTGCTTTTAGAACTCTGGTTATCTTATAAACCATTACCTCATCCAATTGGCATTTTCATTCTCCAACATTTTACCTGAGCTATAATATGAGCTGTATGGGATCAGATAGTAAAACAATAAGGCACAATGAGACATTTAGTTCCTAATTTTCTGGAGAGAACTCTAAATTAGACTAAAAATGACTACCTGCAAAGGCCCGTATCATAACTACCTTCTGTCATTAGGCAGTACTTAGCAAATTTTGAGCTGCTAGTGAGCTATGTGTTCTTCCCCTGCCCAAGTAAGCACATGGTGCAAGGCCTGGTTCTAAGCCTTTGTGATTCTCTTACATTTCACTGACCCGTAATAGTGAAGCTTGGATTCATTTAGTTATTTTTATAAAACAATGAGTCAGCCCAGTGTCAGAACCTGAAACTATTTTGAGTAGTTATAGCAGATAAATGACTGGTGGGTGTCATTTTCTTTAACAGCTATTGTCCCTGTAGATTTAATTTTGAAACCACATATTTTTTCTTTTGTAATTATTCTTTCTTTAAATGCTAGAGGTTGTTTTTGTATGAGCCATCCTTTTCTATATATTCAGGTTGCTGTCATTGGTGGCAGAATATGACAATAGACTGAATTGCTCCACTTAATCTTTTATGGAAGACACTGAAAGTTATAGGTTAAATTTTGACCTTCATTGAAGATATCAAAAATTGTTTTCCTTTCCATTGTAATTAGGTCTTCATTAATACGGTGGTCAGGCCAGTGTTATTAGAAACTTAATGGCTTTAGCCAAATGGTCCATTTAGGAGACTATTAGAGCTATATAGGGGCTTAAAAAATTGATTGCTTTCCAACTCTGCTGAAAAGGAAAGAAGTATAATTCTGGTACAAGGAATGCAGACCTCCAAAATCATCTTAATTTTTTGTTTGTTCGTTTTTGTTTTTGATTCATTCTGTCCTGGAGACTTAACAGGATTTGTGAACATGGTGACTGAAGGGAAAATAGAGGAAATTATCTGCTTGTCCTCTCTCTTGTTCCCAGATAAACTCACAGTTGCCTTTTGAAAAAACAGACATTAGCCCTGTAGCTGTGTGCCCTAAATGTTATGAAGGAGATTGCGGGGGTTGGTAAGGAGTAGGAGGGGAAAGTATGTAGACTTGAGAAGAGGCTAAAGATTCTGTACTACGATACTAACAATGAGTCACAGGATAGATAATGTGAAGTTGGGCCACCTTCACTTGATAGAAACATCTTTTAGATGGTTTGAAAATGAGAATCAAGGCTAATTAATGTTGATTTTTTTGACAATAAAACATGAGTTAATGAGTTAATTCTGCAACTATTTGGGGGGTAATTTTAAGGTTTCCAGTTCATTCAGAGCTGTATCGATAAATGCTGAAAAATAAGCACTTTTAGTTAATCATCGATTTATTGGATGTAGCAAATATTATAATCATAATATTTAATCTTTATAGTTTGACTATGGAAATGAACTCTTTACCACATCTTGAACTGTCTTTGGACAGACTCAAGGTGATCTTTTCAACACTGGAAATGACCCTACACACATACCAAAAAAATCTAAAGCAGTAAGACGTATTTGAAGATCCATACCTCTTAGACTTTTTAGATTTGTCTTGGGAAAGAATTTATGAACCTATAACCAGTATTAGTGCAGTCTTGGGTTCCTTGTTCTGCATAATTGCACCCTTTCTCAGGTATGTCCTGAAAACATAAATTTTAAAATAATCTCTTTAGAGATTAGATTCTCAGTGGATAGTGTGTAAGGGGACTGGGGGAGGGGGGTGGGGGGGTTGGCCACAGGACACTGACACAGTAGAGCAGGGATTTTTAACATTCAATAGCCAAATAGAATTTCAATCTAGAATATTTTTACCCCCTCAGAGTAAGTGAAACAACATCTGTTATTTGGTAAATACCCGGTGCTACACTCCTAAAAGTCTTTTCTTTCATCCAGGTAACTTTTTTTTCCTGCTTGGTGGAAGGGTATATAGTAAACTTTGCTGTCACTAGGAAAGCACTTGTCTGAAATGTTTAAAGTACTAGAAAAGGGATAATTCAGCACTTTTTCTGTTACAACACTAAAGTCTTAATTTATCTTCAGAGTCTTAGGTACTGTAAGTTTTAGCGTGATTATTTAAAAATATAAAACATAACTACATTACACGGGGTCAGATCACATTTATATAAATAATTCTTATTTAAAAAAAAAAAAGACAACAACTTTCTGTACCTTTCAAGCAATTCCAAATGATTGCCTCATGTTTCCCATTTCATTAAGCATTTCAGGCTTAAGAATTTGGAATTTGAGAGGAGGTGAGGGGAAAATTCCCCAACATGAAAAATTGTGTCAGACCATTTTAGAAAAATAAATCACTAGGAAAATGGGTAGGGATTCTCTCTCCCTTTAAGTCTTCAGGGAATGAGCAGTATTTAGAATCTTTGGCTGAAATTCAAGCCTTTTTACTGTGTAAATTTTTAATATTAATTCACTGACATGCTTTTTACATCAGAGGACTGAAAATGGATCTTAATGTTTTTAAGTTGTGGAAGGGTATATTTCTAAAATGAGGGGGGATAATTAACTAGGTTAGTATACCAGCATTAGTAAGTTTAAGGAATTTTAGTATGTAATAGCAAAGTGTTTGATTAAAAGTCTAATCCTATATTGCTAGTCGAAATTAGTTACATTCTGATAATAGGAAAGATAATAGTCATTGGATATTGATATGCTGTGCTGTCAGAAAACCAGGCTAAGATAGAAACCTTTATCTGACTCCCACATGTTGCTTGTTCTGATGGGATGTATACTTTACAGCAGCTTATTGCTGCTTTGAGAAGAAATGTATAAACTATACATTTGGAGTGTTTGCATATAATTCTTTATAACCTCCTCTTTAAACTGTCAGACATTGGTATTTTATCAGTCCACACTGTTAAATAAAACTAATGTTCTTAGGAATCCAGCTTGTACACACTGTTTAAAAACCCTCAGGGACAGTTTACACACTATTCTCACTCAATTCAGGTACTTTGATGCTATTCTTAAACCTAACAGTGACTTGTATTTTTCTGTTTTGCTTTTATTTCGACGTGCTGGTAGCACATCCTTGATGAATGTCAACTTAAAAACTCAGTTCAGGTATCCAGGTATAACTCAGCCAAACAGATTTTAAAGCTGCATATAACTCTCCAGCACACGGTGCCTCACACTCTTATAGTGGCATTCTATATATTCAGTTATTACTACTGAGCAGATAATGTGGGGGTTCCTGTTAACAGTGTATTTAAAGAAACAAAATGTGCATAAGCGTATAACCAGCACATGTGTAACACACACACACACGAACTGTATGTTTTTAAATGCCACTAATAGCCAGCACAATTAAATGACATTCCTTGCTGCTTCTGTAAACTATAACAGATGCAGTTCCTCCTCGATGTGGCTCTTGCTTCTTCACCACACTACTACTAAATTCAAGCACTGGTCCTTGGGTGTCTGACCTCTACATTCTAGTTTATGCAATGTCTTTAGGAAATTCTGTGCACTGGCCACTGTGATGGAACCATTGGGCCAGTAGTGCTTTGAGTTTATTAGTAGTGATTCTGCCAAAGTTGGTGTTGTAACATGAGTATGTAAATGTCAAAAAATTAGCAGAGGTCTAGGTTTGCATATCAGCGGACAATTTTGTCAGTATGTTTTGTAGCCTTGAAGTCCTCAGTGACAAGTTTCTAATGATGTGAAGTTCTAATTCCAGTGTTTTAGCCCTTTGCATCTTTACTGTTAAGACTTGTCTCCTAGAGGTCTTTATTCTTTAAGAGTCCTTTTGTTTTCTACAGTACTATCTGTGGTTAACAAAATAGATTATTCCTCTGCTTTAATATTTGATATCTTACATCTAAAAGGAACTCTCCATATATAAAACCCATAGCCTTTGAAGATAATGGAAAATGGCATCTTTCAGATTTCTAGAAGTTCAAGTGTCATGCGACAAAACAGGAACCCCCTTTACTCTTATGGACCTCATTTCAATATACTGTTTACAGTTTGACGGAATTGTATAATTTAATATTTCTCTTGTACTGTAGTTTATATTTATTTACAGATTTTTTTGTACTGTGTGATTTGAACTTTTTGTTTCTTGCTATGATCAATGTTTATGTAGTAGAGCACTTATGATCACAAATTAAGTTTTTTGGTTTGATTGCACTACATTAAATTTTTTAATGCAGTTCTGATTTTTGACTGGACTAAAATAAGCTGTGTCTTAATGTATGTGATGAGTACTTAAAACTTTAATCCATGTGGTCCCCTTTTTTTTGCATTGTATGTCAGAAGCGCTAGTTCTTTCGTGCATGTGTAAGATTTAATGGTTCCATTGTATTATTTGACCATGACATTTTGGAGAAACATTCCCAGCTGTAATGTTGTGTATGGTAGTTCTCACTGGATGCTAGACTTTTCAAAACCACTATTCTTCTAATAAATTTTGTTGTGAAAAGTTGTTTTAAAAGCTTGGTTTCTACTTCTTAAGATTTCAATGCATTTTTTAAAAATCCACAGAAGGGGTGAGATTTCCAGGTGTACTGTAAATGTATGTGGTAATCGACATTGGTAATTTTTTAATGGTAAAGTCTCTACAGATGACCTCTAGATAACTAGAAGTTGCTGTTTCAAAATTGTGCTTCAGTATTTGGGTGCCACACTGCCTTGTAACCCTGTGCCTTTACTAATTTGATGCTCCCTACCTCAGTTTTCCTTGTTTGAATTACTCTCTTAAAAAAGTTTTTTTTAGCTAGACAAGATATGTATTGATATTTTCATAATTCCTATTTGCTGGGCTTATGTAATTATTTTCTGAAAAATCATAATTTCCACAGAGTAAAACTTTATGCTTAGTTGCTGGCTAAAATAATGACTTACTGAGTTTATTCTTTTCTTGAAGCACAAATATGAAAGCAACACTGTCAATTAGTTGAGGTTGTTATAGTTGTTCTGATTCTTGGGAAGGTGCTGGCATTTTCTTTTACCTGGACAAATAAAGAACAGCCTATATGTTGCTCAGTTGGGGTTTTTAGAAACTAGGTGTATAAAGAAGTTTTGGGTTATAAAGAGATTCCTGTTGTAAAGTGGTAAGGGGAATAGCTGAATTATGGGGATAAAGATTAGAAATGGTATGGCAAAGTATTAGAGGAAGCTTTTTCAAGCTTTTTACATATATGTAATTAATGGATAGATGTGTAATTAATGTTCATTGAAGTGATTTCTGATCATTTCTAATGGCATTTTATATTAAAAAGTGAGGTTGTTGTTGGTAGTTGCTCCAGATTATCTTTTAGTTAGTATTTTTGTCTTATTTCTTTGTCTATTTATGCCTTTTGGTCCAGTGTTTATAATTTTGGAAATTTTGTTGGTACTGTAGGCTTGATTATTGGCTTCATTTGTTCCCTTTACTCAGTCATGCCACGTGTGATAGTACATTTTTTTTGAAACCTAATTACTACTGCTTTGTAAATTTCAAAGCTATAATTACTTGTTCTTGTCATTAATCCATTCTAAACAGGTGGCTGGATCGATATAGTAGGTTTATAATTTGGCATCTCATAAATGATTGATTTTAATGGTCCTGTTTTTGAATTGATACTTGGTTCTCCAGTTATTATAACTTTAAAAAGGACTTATTCCTGCTAATCCAGAATTTTCTTCTCTGATTCTGTTGATACTTTGGAATTAATTCAAGGACTTTCTGTTAACAAGGTGTCAGAGTCAGGGAAATTGCATAAGGGAAATGGAGTGGGAAAATGGAAAATGGGTTAGCTTTCTGCCATTTCTCAAGTTGTATAGTTCTTAGATTTTCCTCAAGAGCTGTCCCTTTCCCTCACCATTCACATGTATTGAAATGTAAAAACATACATACATTATATGGTGTTAGTTTTGTCGCCGAAAAGAGTGCAAAATCTTTTTTTCTTAATAGAATTTACTAAGTAGTGTGGTAGGTAATGGTTCTTGTATTCCGTATGTACACTTTATCATCTGCTTCCACTGGTAAGCATTTAGCACAGGATTTTATTAATCCTATTCAATTTACAAGTTACTGGACTTTTGCTGTTTTTGGAGGAAATGATGTGTCAAGCTGGAAATGTATCAAGCTGTATTTACAATTGAAGTAGAAAGGCTTTTTTCAGACATTAGTGGAAAAGAAATGTTCTAGAAAAATAGTTAATAGTTTAAGTCATGATTTGGTTGGAGTGCAGCTTGGAAAGAATGAACCTGGGAATTCAGCAAAAATATATATAAAACTCATAAGGATTAAGTCTTGAGTCTGAAGCTTTTTTACAGGCATGTAAAAACACTATTGTTTATTGACTAGTAGTTTCAAGATGTTAATTGTACTCTCTGCCAGCCTTATTTAATCAGCAGTGTGGAGCAATAAGGAATTATTTGGTACTTTAAAATTCTGTCAAGTTGGTGTTCTAGCTAGATCACTCATGTTTTCATCATAGTAGCAGCCTGAATGCCGGTTAGGCCTCATTTCACCCCTGAGTCTATTAAATGCAATCTCCTATTAAATGTGAGACAAATATACTAATTATATCTGTTTTAACATTGGGAAATAAAGTAGCAAGACTTTATTGAATAACAAGGTATAAACCTTAGGTCTCTCCTTTGCATTGTAGCATTTTCTAAAGGAAAAACAAATAGATTTGGGTCTCATTTTTTTAGTTGGCTTTTATTTAAAACAAGTCTTTTTATTTTTTTATTTTTATTATGTTTTATTATGAAATGTATGAATGTGATGATACTTTTGTAAAAATTATAAGGTATGTTAATTTTAAAGTATATTATTTATAATATCTATTTCAGTTGTGTGCAGGCTAGTTCTGTCTTTAATTTGGAGCAACAAAGAGTCCTGGCGGGGGGATCACTGGATATAATCAGTCTCAGTTAGAATCAGTCTTTAAGAATGCAGAGGCCTGGGTCCTATACCAGACCCACTGAATCGGTTTATAAGCATGAGGCCTGTACATGCTGAATATTTTCAAAATGTAACAGGAGGTTTTTTGTTTTTTGTTTTCTTTTTTTCTTTTCGTATTTTTAAAGTTTATTCAGTAGATCTTTTTCTAGTTGTGGCAGAGACATAAAATTTACCATCTCAACCATTTTTAGGTATCCAGTACAGTAATATTAGGTATATTCACATTGTTGTGACTACAGGAACATTTTGATTAGCTCCCCCTTGTTGATTAAATACTATCCCATTCTAATCTTTCTTTTTTTTTTTTAATGAAAAACATGGAATGTGGGGAGTTTAAGGGACTTGCCCTCCTCACATAGTATGAGTTTTCTTTAATACTCATGATTCCAAACCATTATACTTATCTCTGTACCACTTTGGCACTCATGATTCAACCTTAGGATGAGAGGTTTAATCTGCTAATAATTTCCTTTTAGGTTTACTTATAACTTAATTAAATCTAGCTAATGAAATTACCAGTTAAAAAATTATATGAGAAGCTTATAAACGTTATTGTTAAATAGAAGTTAGGGTTGTTGACTTGGTGGTAGAGGAAATGAATCTTGAAGAGTAGGTAAGGCGTAGAGAGGAGAGACTATCCCAAGTTAAGAGACAGAATCTGATGGGCCTCGTTTAAAATCCCAGCCCTTCTAATTTCTTTGTACATGATCTTGAACAAGTTATTGAAACTTTCTGAGCCTGGGTTTCTTACTGTAAAAGGAAGCTTATACCACCTGCCTCAGAGATTTGCTGTGAGGTTCAAATGAGATTCTGTATGTAAAGATACTTAGTGCTGTGCTGGGTTCTTTGCAGATACTCAAAAAATGCAAGGAATGAGGCAGGAGTTAATTTAGTGTGAGGGATAGGGAAGGTAAGAAAATCAGATTGAAAGTTTAGAGGGGGGTGCCTGGGTGGCTCAGTGGGTTAAAGCCTCTGCCTTCGGCTCAGGTCGTGATCCCAGGGTCCTGGGATCGAGCCCCACATCTCTCTGCTCAGTGGGGAGCCTACTTCCCCCGCCCTCTCTCTGCCTGCCTCTCTGCCTACTTGTGATCTCTCTCTGTGTCAAATAAATAAATAAAATCTTAAAAAAAAAAAACACTTACATTGGCTATAAAAAAAAAAGTTGTAGAGGGAGTCACTTGTATTGATTAGAACTTTGAAAGAGGCAGGTGAGTTTATATTAGGGACACTGCAGTCAGAGACCTAAAAGTATTGGAACTATGATTAAAACCTGGAATGCTGCTTTTCAGCATTTCTTGGTCCTGTTCCACAGGCATATTATCAAACTATTAGTCATTCTTTGTTTCTTTTCAAAGACTAGACTAATAGTTGTTTAGAAAGTAGAAGATGTTTAAGATTAAAAATTACAAAGTTGGGTGGAATTTATCTGCTTTTCTATTGTACACTAAGTTTTTTGTATGGTCAAGGTTGAAGTTTTACGTGCTTTGAAGACTTCTCTTTTTACGTGGTGGTAATTTGAATGACAAAATGTAAGAGCCAAGTGTGAGAGTGGTCATGTGTGCGTGCATGTGTTTAATCACCAAACCATTAGTTTTCCAGTGAAAGAATTTGGAGAATATTCTGCCAGTGATTTAGTGATTTTAGCTATACTCTTGTCGAGGTTCTGAGCATTTTAAACAGATCATAGCCAGCACAGTTTAGAGGTGTTCATTCCTGCATCTATTAAACCGACTAGAAACATTTCACCAGGAAAACCTGGCAGTGTGGCATTAGCTAGATAAAGATGAATTAAGAAGAAAATAACCAGGATAGCAAATTCTTATGAGGTGCTAGGAATTGGTAAGTCTGTGTAGACCAGTTTTTCAAACTGGATCAACCAGTTGCAACCCTTAGTTGTAAGCTTAGTGGGGCCTAACCAACATTTTAAAAAGAAAAGAGTAAAAGCACATAGCATATATTAAGGATAAATACTGTTTCATTGAAATGTGTGTGTCATCATAGATAATGCAAACTGATATGTGTACTTTGTCACTTTGTAAAAGGTATTTCTTGTTCTGGTTTGTAGTCAAAACTCTAATGTAAACCATACCTTTTCATCACAGTTATTCTGGTACCTTGGAGAGCATGCTAGCAATGTGCTTACAGTTAAGAACCTACACCTTTTACTGTCTGATCTTCAAAACTCCCTTCTTCCTTTCCCTGCCTCGTTGATTTGAATTCATGTTCATTGCAAGATTATTCTTTTTTCCTATGTTGTTTCCTGTTCCCTTGAAAAATGTCTTAGGGAAATTACTTTCACTACATAGTAATTTATTTGGTTAGGTTATTTATTGCTTACTTACACCTGAAATTATCTGAGCCCCATGTGTTAGGCAGTGAAGCTATTGAGTTAAAAAGGACAAAGTCCTGTCCTGTACCTAGAGAACGTTCAGAAACCAGGGGAGAAGATAGCCATGTCAGCCATTACGCTACGATGCCACGTAAGTGCTATTTAATAAAAGAAACAACCCGTAGGAGTAGAGTAAGAAATTCTGAAACAGCCCCCAGGGAGAAGGTGCTAAGGAGGATGGAGTATGAGCAGTGGGAAGTTGACAGGTTTTATAGGTTTTATGCACACACACACACACACATACACACACACAAGGTAAAATTGGGTGCACGGGTGGCTCAGTTAAGTGCCTGACTCTTGATCTAAGATCAGGTCTTGATCTGAGGGTTGTGAGTTCAGTCCCTGTGTTGGGCTCCACGCTGGGCATGGAGCCCACTTTATTTTTTAATTTTTTAAAAGGTTTTATTTATTTGACAGATCACATGTAGGGAGAGAGGCAGGCAGAGAGAGGGAGGAGGAGGCAGGCTCCCCGCTGAGCAGAAAGCCCAATATGGGGCTCCATCCCAGGACCCTGGGATCATGACCTGAGCGGAAGGCAGAGGCTTTAGCCCACTGAGCCCAGGCGCCCCTGGAGCCTACTTTAAAAAAAAAAAAAAGTTAAGATCACATGTGGACTTTAAGAAGATGGCATTTGGGTAATGTGAAGCAAACTCTAAAATGAGGAGAAACTAGTGGCAGGGAGCTTAAAATATAGTATTCCCCAAGGAAAGTTGAGTCTGTTTAGTTGAGCTGGATAGTGATGGGAAGCAGGAGAAAACAGGGAACCTCGAGATAAGGAGTGAGGTAAAATACCTAAGATGAGTATATTGTGTGTGTGTACATTCAGTTACATTTTGTCTTCAATGTTCCTGAACAAAAACTTGAATATACAGATGATTCTGCTTAGTTCATCCCACTCCAACACATCTCCCAACAGTAGGCTTGAGTTTCCTGAGAGGTGGAGTGGAGAATGATGATAAAGGACTTAATTCCAAGAGCACCCCAGAATGGTAGATACAAGAATGCTTTGCTTATCCCTATACTTTAAATTTTTAAATATTTTATCTCCTCTAATATTCACCTCATGAATTAAGTGACATTAAATTAAGAATCCCTTTTTAAGGTTTTAAAGTGATCTGGTCTTTAAGTGATTACAGTTAATTAGGAATGCCATCATGATTTACTATATGACAACAAAAGAATTTTCCGCTTTTAAGGCTTACACTGCGGATTTGTATGGTTTCAGGAATGGAAATTAAGAACCTCAAGAGAACTTGAGAAAAGTTAGGATCTAGAAGATCCCCTAACAATTATGAAAAGCTCAGGATACTATAAAATATCTGTGCTTATTATAATCTGCTTGTCTCCATCTTCCTTTCACCCAAAAAGAACAGAATATCTGTCAAAAACATACCACCCTTTTTCTGGAGAGGAAAAAACATTTTTGTTCCTGGGATCTCATGTGAACTGTTAAGTGTCCTCTTGTTTATTTCTGTGTCAGCACCCCCATGCCTCTTTTAGAGACCCCTGTCCATACACACTGCCTTGCAAAGTGGTGGTATGGGTATTGAATTGATGGTTGTTGTTATCACTCTTACTGCAGAAGAAATACATCCCCGTCCTAATGGAGTTTTGTCTGGGTGCCAGGGAAGCCATGCACAGTTCTTGGCTTCTCCTGGGCCTTGACAAATGTTTCTTTCCCCTTGTCCCATGATGGGATTTAAAAGAGCCCCACATTATGGTGTATTTTCTCTCATGTGGGGAATGAGCACCTAGTTTCTGCGTAAGCAGTGGCATTTTTCTAGTCCGTCATTGTCCTGGTCATTTAAACTGGGAATGAAAGGGCAGTTTTCCCCAAAAAAGCAACATAGATTTTAATTCTCTTGACTAAAATCGAAAAGAGAAATAGGTCAGTCAACTGGCTTGTCACGAGCTCTCACTGACCTCCTAAAATGTCAGTTATGCTTGTACTGTCTCTCTCCACTCTGGCTTTATAACTCAGGCCAGTGATATACTTTTTTTTTTCAGTTCAAAGTAGCCTGAAACAGAGGTCTGTCCTTTTGGTCTGAAATTATTATATTATTTCCTAAGTCTATTTTGAAGTGTTTTCTAAGAATTCTCAAAGTACTCATTAGATGAATAATTCAGGTTAGTGCTCTTATCAAACCAGTATTTAGCAGTATCACTTAGGGATGTTTCTTCCCTCACTTCCAGGAACTATCACTTTTTAATTCATGTCCTCTGGTCCCAAATCCTGTGTCTTTCATAGCCTATGAACCTTCCCTCCTTTTATGTAAATTAACATCCAGATGTCATGTATTTGGTCATATGCATAGTCTTATCTGAGATGATAGAAACAAAAATCAATCTGGTAGAAAAAAAAAATTTTATCAGATATAAGTGGTTTGGCAGAAGCATCTGTGAACTCATTTCATTCCTAGAAAGGAGACAAAGGCATTGGACTGTGGTGCCTATGATCCCTTGCTCTTCTATACACCAAGTAACCTTTTGATTGTATTTTGGCTTCCGGGGTACATTTCCCTACAGGGTGTAAATATGTTAAATAAGAATTTCCTTGATATTTATATTTTTATTGTAATTTAAGAAATTTGACAATTTAGTTAAGTTGAAAAGAAATAGGAGCTACAAGCCTTAAAAAGCTTCTATCCTCTTTAGATCTACTCTGAATAATAGACTTTTTTCAGAGGTATTAAGCCCTGAGATACAGAAAAACTAGCAAACTATGGCTTCATGCTCAGTAAGCAGCCCCTGATGCATTTCTCCTTTCCCCCAGTTTAGATTATTCATAGTTTTTGGAATCTTTGTTCTGCCCTGCTTCTAGTAAACTTGGCTAGGAACACAGTAGACTTAGAAAGCTCTTACTAAGGGATTGCATGTCTTGTTTTAGATCAGTGGTTCTTCACTATTTTCCTACTTTGTACATGAACAAGATGCTATCAGCAATCACCCAGGCTTTGAAAATAACACACACCCCTCCTCTGTGTTTTTCATCTCTAAGGGAATGATCATTCTCCTTAACTGAAGTTTTGAGAAGTGCTTTTTCTAAATCCAAATCCATCTAAATTCTATTTTGGATTTCAGCCACCTGCAAGTCAGGTATTAAACTGCCTGATTTTAAGAGGTCAGTTTCTGTTCTGTGATCTTATGATCTCATTTCTTACATTTCTTTTTTGCTTTTGTCTATTCTACCCTTTTATGGTTTCTCCTAGTTCAGTTCTGTGGAAGGAAGACTTGGTCATTCAGTAGTTTAGAGGTTCAACTAAACTGTATATGGGTTTTGGAAAATCACCATACTCCATACTGCCAACCTTCTCCACTCCACACACACATGTACACACAGTGGATGTTGTCGTAGCACTTGGAATATTCCTGTATCCAAGTATGTGATCCACAGATGTGAAATAGCCAGCCAAGGAAATGTAGATACATTTCCCAGTGCAGAGTAAAGACTTGACAGCTGATCTATCCAAGCCCTTGAAACACATTTTCTGTATTCAAAGGACTAGAAAATAAGGAATTAGGGGACATAATTTCAGATTATTGTCTAGCAAAAAATACAGCTCTTCTTGCCTTGAGGGGAACTGATGATGCATTTTTATGTTTTCTTCTATTTAAGTAGAAAAAAATCAAGCCAAAATAATCTACATCTCTTAACTATTTGGTCTACTCTGTCAAGTGTTGTCTCGAGATTTCTCTCCCCTTCTGTTTTCCCAGGACTGCCCTTCTCTGATGATCCAGACATCATGCAGTGTCTTTATCGATCTTTTGTATTTCAGTCATCATTGATGGTGCAATTGCCATCATTTTTGTTGGAAGTTAGTAGATATTGGAGAGACTATCTGAATCCATCAATCCCAGAGTCTAGACTCAAAATTGTCCTTTCAGCTCCCTGCCATCCATCTTCTCATTTTATTTTTTTAAATTTATTTGATTATTTTTAAAATTTATTTTTATTTATTTGTCAGCATACAAATGGGGAGCAGCAGAGGGAAGGGGAACAGGACCCTGGGATCATACCTGAGCTGAAGGCAGACACGTAACTGACTGAGCCACCCAGGCACCCCTCACTTTATTCTTCTACCCTAAGATAAGCATTAACAATCCACCATTTACATTAACCATAGGAATGCTTTTCTTTGGGGACTTAAGTATTGCAGTATTGGCCAAGTAGGCAAGTTCAACTGTGTCTAACCTCTGGTCTGGAAAAACATCATTGAGTAAATCATTATAGATAGGGTTGTGAAACAACACATCACTCTTAAACTGTACCTTTCAAAGTTACGATATCTTACCCTTTGACCACACCCTTAAGACTTAGGCATTGAGCTGGGGATAGAAAGACACAGTCAAAGTCATGCAAGCGATTTCTCTCCAAGGAGAGACACTAAGAACTAATCCAGGGAGTTGGAAGTCCAGTTTCCCTCTTCTACAACCCTACCACCTGTTTCCCAGTCCCTGGGAGCCTACAGCTCTTTAGGGTGAAGTATTTCTGATTGATAAATCATTTACTTAACTGTTACAGTCTCCTGTTGTTGAGTAGGAAGAACATGAAATCAAGCGATTTTGAAATCTGTGATGAATTATTGTTCTTGTAAAGATCTTACTTCGTCAGGTGTGAGGGACATACCATCCTACCAACTGTAGTCACTGAGGTATAACACAGTGTTCCCCCTTCAGTCGAGATGAGGGAATGGGCTGCAGGAAAGAAGCTTGCCCCTCTCTTATTTACCTTCTTAGTGCCAGAGAATGTTCTAAATCAGGGCAAATGCATATTTAGGCTCTCTCCAAGGCCTGAGACTATAGAAAAAAGAATAACTGGAAGCAAAAGTAAAGACTAGCTGTTTAAAACTCAGGCAGAAACTAGCTGGTTTTTTAAAAACTGCACCCCCTTTTTTTAAAAAAAAAAATTGTATTAGCATTAAATTTCAGGAAGTTGAGGTTAACTTAAAATTAAACATTCAAATCATCTGAAATTAAAATTCATCTAAACCTAAGATCTTACTGAAAATTTTTTAGAGAAAAGGTAGGAAGCTTGGTAAGTTAGAGGCACAGTCAAAGGTGATTTTATTACTATAGTTAAAAGTTAGCTATTATAACAAGGCCATTTAATGACACTTGGACAAAGGTTAGTATTAATGTGAAGGTTTTCAGATCCATGTGAAGCTACCAGTCCAGTTGCCTTTCCAGGACATCTCAGATTCAGAATTTTATAAACACCTCAACTCTGTGTGTAAGAAAAGGAACTCATGAGACACATACCTATTGTAATAATCACCAGCCCCCAGCTTCATTCCCTGTGTTCCTATCTCAGCAAATGAAGCTGCCCAGGAAGAAAACCCAGGAAGCACTCTTGATGCTCTTTTTCTCTCCCCTCATTTTTGCTCAGAAAAAACAGAAGAGCATGAAATGTGATCCCTGCCTTGTTCCTTACATCTCAAGTAGCTCAAGCAGCTTACATTTGCTTGGAAAGCTAAGACAAAGACAAGTCAGTAAAAGAGACGAGATACAAGATGTATAGAATAAATATACATGATTCCTTATGATTGCCAATGTAGTTTGCAAACAACTATGGCTTAGGATTTCAAGGAAAAGATGCAGTCACTCCAAGTGGAGTTTGTTTTGAGGTGGTCCAGGACCTAACTAATGAAGAGTTCCCTACTTCTTGCTCTGATGGCCTGTGGTTCACCAGTATGTTCTCCCTGATCCTTTTTGCCAGGAAAACGCACCTACAAATGACCCTTTATTAATGTCTCTTTCTTTTAAGCAAGGTTGCCATTTGCAGTTTTAATCTTGTCTCCTGGACTCCCTCTCTGATGCTGTTTTTCAGCACCCGAATGCTATACTACTGTTCTAGGTTAGCGTTCATTGGGTACTGATGTTTCTGCAGTATGTGTGCCTTGGTTGTGAAGACCCCATTTCCCTTTTCTGTAGTGCTGTGAAACAGATTCATACCTACCTGTAGCTGTCTGTTCTGTCTTCTGGGACTACTAACTCAGCCATATTGCCACAACCATTGCTTCAGGGGTGGTTTCATGGCCCTTTGGAAATCTTACATTAGTTGAGGCTAATTAAAATACTGAAGCACTGAGGTGCCTCGGTGGCTCAGTGGGTTAAAGCCGCTGCCTTCGGCTCAGGTCATGATCCCAGGGTCCTAGGATCGAGCCCCGCATCGGGCTTTCTGCTCGGCAGGGAGCCTGCTTCCCTTCCTCTCTCTCTCTCTCTCTGCCTGCCTCTCTGCCTGCTTGTGATCTCTGTCAAATAAATAAATAAAATCTTAAAAAAAAAAATACTGAAGCACTATTAAATTATTAAAATATAGAACAGTAGCAGATGTCTCATGACCATAAAAGAGGTTAGATCTCACCTGTGGATTAATTATTACTCAGTTTTTTATTCCGTGTAAGCATCACTTTAGAAGAAAGTGCTTTCTCATTTTCTTTCAGAGCAATATGTCCTCTTATTGGGTATACATCTTGATTTCATTAATCTGTAAGCATATTGTTAACCTCAAATACTAAAACCTACTTTCCAGAGCAAAGCCATAGGCATGGAGCAGTGTCCAGATTTTCACACTTTGGTAATAATTGTGCTTCTTAAGCTAGAGAGAAACATTTATCTCTAGTTTTTTTTCTGCAGTAAGATACCAGGATATTTCTTTAGCTTTTTTGTAAACCTTGATCAGCCTTTTTTACCTTTTTTCATGTATTGCTAACATGTACTTTTTTGATGCATTGAAAAGGCAGTGATACCCCACTTTATTTATAGTCACTTCTCTCAGAGACATCAGGAACACCTCCAAAAACCAAAAACTGAGAAATAAAGGGCATTGAGCAGTTGAGGTTATTAGAAAACCCATGTACTTTACTCATAAAACTGTTCCTGAAGCCTTCATTCAGAATCTTTATTTTTAAAATACCAGTCTAGCACTTGAAGTAAGGCTCCTAAACACAGCTGCTATTTTGCAGCCAATTATAAGATTTTAATAACATACAGACTGCCAGTGTGACTTTTTTGTATTAAGGGAGTCAGATTTACTTACTCGAATAGCCCCCAAAGCTATCTGTATATTTTAGTTCAGTATAATAAAACTAACAGCTATAGCACACATAGGTGGCTCAGTAGGTTAAGCATCCAAGTTTTGATTTCAGCCCAGGTCATGATCTCAGGTCATGAGATCGAGCCCTGCGTCCAGCTCCACACTGGGCGTGGAGCCTGCTTAAGATTCTCTCTCTCTTGGGGCACCTGGGTGGCTCAGTCGTTAAGCGTCTGCCTTCAGCTTGGTTCATGATCCCAGGGTCCTGGGATCGAGTCCTATATCGGGCTTCCTGCTCAGCAGGAAGCCTGCTTCTCCCTCTCCCACTCCTTTTGCCTGTGTTCCCTCTCTCACTGTGTCTCTTTCTCTCTCTCTGTTAAATAAATAAAATCTTAAAAAAAAAAAAAAAAAGCTCTCCCACTGCCCTCACACATGCCCCCCCTCTCTAAAACAAAAACAAAAACACAACAGCTAAATTTTAATAATAGTGAACATGGTAACAACCCTGAGTCATTAAGAAAGAATAAACTATGTACAGAGGAGGATATAATTTTTAAAAGACTTCCATCAAAAGTATTTTTTAAAATTTTAAATGTTTGGTACTTGAAGTGTAAACTTTATGTGGAATATTCACTTTAGATTTTGAGAAAGCATTAATGCACATCTCTGAGTTATTTTTTATTCAAGTATGCTTAATGTGACTGGCTGACGATAATGGTAACTGATAACTTTGTAGGTTTTCCTTTGCACTAATCCTAAGTGGAAGAGGAGGCACCTCTGTTAGGACGAAAAATAGTTAAGTGTTCTGGCCAAGGTTACACAACTAGTAAGTGGCAGAACACTCGCTACTGTCTTACAATACTGTATCCTGTTACACGTTGTGCTGTTGGTACCACCTGACAGACATAGCGACAAGGGGGATGAGGAAGGAGGCCAGTGTAGGCTGTCTAAGGTAAGCTTTCCTGGAAAGGCACCTCATGGCTGGGAGATAAAGTCAGAGATTGAAGAAAAATAAGAATTAGCTGGAAGATACTATCAAATAACATCTGTTTAACACATGTTTATTAAGCTGCCCTCAGTGCCCTGGCAGTTTCATAGTCAGATAATAGTCTCCTTAGGGAGACTCAGGAAGAGAGAGAGAGAGACTGACAAGTTGTATAAAACTCCAGAAAACTGAATGGGGTCCCTGAGTGTCTCAGTCGGTTAAGCCCCTGCCTTCAGCTCTGGTCCATGATCTCAGGGTCCTGGGATCAAGCCCTGGGTCAGGCTCCCTACTCAGTAGGGAACCTGCTTTTCCCTCTCCCTCTGTCCTTCTGCCTGGCTTGGGCTCGCTTGCACTCTCTCTCAAATGAATAAAAACAAACAAACAAAAACCACCAGAAAATTGGAGCTCTCCAACTGCTTGAACTCAGTAAAGCCAAGACATCCAGAAACACTGAGCAGCCCTTGACAACCCTCAGCTGTCTGAGTGGAATTTGCTTTTAGCTTATTTTGAGTCTAGTATCATCCTTGTCTGCCACTGGCCCACTGTCCAGGTTAAACTTCAGAGTTGTCCTGGATAACTTACGGAAGTGGTTGTCTGATACAGAATGACGTCTTTGTGAAGTACTCTAAAATGCTTGTTAAAGGTCTGGGAGAATGTAGCAGGCGAGGCCTGACCGAGAAGACATCCGGCCGCCTCCTTGCAGTGACAGAACCTTGCAGTTTACAGTGGGATTTCCCGTTTCCTTGTTGAGAGCCTAGGAATCGGCAATTGCTTGTAATTCCATCTGTCATTGTGTCTGAAATGTGAAATTACCAATCTTAATTCTCATTGCCCCAGGAAGGAGGCAGAAGAATTCCTGCGTTACTCTTTGCAGAATTATAAGCCCAGCCAACTAGTCATGCTGAGAAACCATGCTAAAACTACAATTTCTCTTAAGTCCAAAGTTTGTGATGTACTACGTCTGAATTTTTGTCAGTGTGGTGGACTTATAAATCAATGACTGTTTAATAACAGGAATACCCAGGCCTAAAACAAAAATATATGTTGACTGACTAGAGTTAATAATGTGGCCAAAATTTTATTTTCGGAGAAATTCTTATCAATGATATTTCTTATCTATAAGATAAAAAATTATTGTGAATGGTCACTTAAAAACTATGAAGGATGTGACTAAAATTTGGGAATATATCAGGGCTGGCCTTATATTTTAATTAGGTGAATACTCTTTTATTAAATAAAATTTATATGGGTGCTTAGAAGCAGTTTTAGAGTGTCTATTCATTCTCTTTATAGCATGAGTAACATCTGGTGAATTTCATAATGTAAAAATGTTCTTCGGAAAATGACCATACTAATTTCTCCTTTCTCTTTGTCCATCTAGTGAGAACTCAGCAGAGGCAATAGCAGTAGATTCTAACAATCAGTCGAAGTCCCCACTGGAGAAGTTTATGGTCAAACTGTGCACTCATCACCAGAAGCAGTTCATCCGCGTCCTGAACGATCTGTACACTGAATCCCAGCCGGGCACTGAGGACCTGCGGCCCAATTCTGGAGCGATGGATGCATCCACTTGCAACGCTGGCTGTGCCCAGCTAGGCGCCAGACATAAGGAAAAGGATGCTGCGTGTCTTGATATGAAGTCTGCTCCTTCTGTAGATTTGTTCGTAGACTCATCAGACTCGCACAGCCCTCCACACTTGACAGAACAGGCCCTGAAGGAGCCTCCTCCTGAGACAAACTCTGCAGATGAAAGAGAGAATGCCTTGACTATTATCCAGAAAGCTTCCTCTGAACATCCAACCACTAAACCTAATTCTGGTAGTTCAACGGATAGTTCCACTCTGGGATACCTCACCGCATCTAATTCTTCCTCATTAAGCTTCCACCACACCTCTAAGAGCTTGGAGGGGCAAACCACTGGACAGGAGCAAGACACAAATGTGAAAATATGTGAGGATGGGAAAGACCATATGCAGAGCTCAGCTTTAATAGAAAGTCTGATTACAGTGAAAGTGGCACCTGAGAATAGTGAGGAGAGCAACAGCTGTATTGTTTCTCAAAGAAATTCATTCAAAGCTTTATCAGAAGAGGCTTGGGACTCAGGGTTTACTGGGAATTCACCTAGAACTGCTGACAAAGAGAATGCTTTACTGTGTAGCTCAAAAACACCTCTGCGCCAGGAGTTAGAGTCCAGTGAACAAGATTCAAGGCCAAAGCAAGAGAACCATCTTCACTCACTAGGAAGAAATAAGGTGAGTTATCATTTACATCCCAGTGATAAGGGTCAGTTTGATCATTCCAAAGATGGTTGGTTAGCCTCCAGCCCCATGCCAGCTGTCCACAAAGCATCTAATGGACATTCACGAACCAAGATGATATCAGCCTCCATTAAGACAGCTCGGAAGAGTAAGAGGGCATCAGGGCTGAGGATAAACGATTATGATAACCAGTGTGATGTCGTTTATATCAGTCAGCCAATAACAGAGTGCCACTTGGAGAATCAGAGATCAATATTATCTTCTCGGAAAACAGCCAGGAAGAGTACTCGAGGATACTTCTTCAATGGTGATTGTTGTGAGCTGCCAACTGTTCGCACGCTGGCCAGAAATTTACACTCTCAAGAAAAAGCGAGCTGTTCAACAGTGGAGCCAGAGGCAGTGGTCACTGCCAGGCAGGCCCTCATACTTTCCACTCCTGGACCTGCTGTGGATGTGCAGTGTCCCAGAGAAGACGACCATGAAGAACCTATTAAAGAAATAACCTCCTTCAAGGAAGGAGAAAGAGAAGCTTCCTCTGAAAAGGAATCTCAGGAGCCTGAGGTTTGCCCCATGACAAATAAACCAAATCCGAGCAGCTCTCCTAGGTCAGAGGAAATGACAGCCTCCAGCTTGGCATCGCCTCTCCCTGCTCACATTCCCGAAGAGGACACGCCAGAAGGTAGCTCCATGGTCTCAACTCCCACAGCAAGTGGGGTGGCTTCCCCTGAACAAGATCAACAACCAGTGCAGCTGCTGGATATCAAGGAGGGGACCGTCATCCAAGACAGTCACCTGGTTTCCTCTGCTGAGAGCATTTCTGAGGGAGGCAGTGATGATGTGGTTTCTAGGCCTCATTCTTCTCCCGAAACAGTCAGCAGAGAGGAAGGTCCTCTGGGCTCAGAAAGTCAGAGTCCGCCCGTGGGTTTGGAGCCTCCCCTGAGCCTGGGAAAAGCTGAAGACAACCAAAGCGTCAGTACTGAGGCCAAGACTGAAGAAGACACTCAGGAGCTGGATACCTTCCCACCCTTGAAGGAAAGCAGCACTTTTACTAATGAAAACCCCAGAGAAACTGAGGACAGTGAGGCAGCAGGTGGTACAGGAAAATCAGAGGGACAGAACAGTGATGTAAAAGTTTGTTCAGGAAAAGATACGTGCGATCGAAACATTGATTCACCTGAAGAGAATGCGGACAAGAAGAAAAAAAGTAAAAAACTCCCTGAGGCCTCCGACAGGTGCCTGAGGAGTCAGCTTTCAGATCCCCCCTCTGCCGATAGGTGCCTGAGAAGTCAAAGTTCAGATTCTTCCTCTGCTTGTCCTGAGATCAAGATTTCTAAAAATCCTGGTACGAAACGTTCTAAAAAAGAAGGGTGCCCTGGGGAGACAGCATCTGAGGGCCTTCTGGCAGACAGCTTCCATGCAAAAGGTCTGGAGGACACTGAAAACCCAGGTGTTGATGAAAGTCCCTCTGAGAAAGACACTGAGCAGGAGGGCGAAGGAGGTGGGATCATCACCAGGCAGACTTTTAAAAACATGCTGGCAAAAGAAGTCAAGGGGGAAGAAGGAGATACTTTCCCCAGCAATGATCCCATAACCACAGTGGGCCAGCCCCTGCCTGGAGAGAGACTGGAAATCTATGTTCAGTCTAAGTTAGGGGAGAAAAATGCTCATGACCCCTCAGAAAGTATTCCTTGTACTTTCCCAGAACAATCAAAAGAGAAGCCAGAACCAATTCCCACACAAGATCTGGAGGAGGTTGTGAATGAGGTCGGCACTGCAAACACCCAGTGTAAAGGTGGCGAAAGTGACCTGCCATCCAGTGTACTGGGCTTGTCAAGTAGTGGAAGTGGTGATGCAGGTGGGCCGCCAAAATGGGTACCGAGGCTTACAAGACTGACCTCTTCAACCTACAACCTAAGACATGCTCATTCTCTGGACTCCTCGGACACTGCAGGAGTGACTTCAGAAAAGGAAGCAGCACAAGGAAACCCAATGCCAAAGGAAGATGAAGCTTCGGAGAGTGGAGATCCTTTAGATGAGGAGGATGTGGACCCTGTGGTGGATGACCAGCCAAAGTTTGTGGAATGGTGTGCAGAGGAGGAGAACCAAGAGCTTATTGCCAACTTCAATGCCCAGTACATGAGAGTTCAGAAAGGCTGGATCCAGTTGGAGAAAGAAGCCCAGCCAACACCAAGATCAAGGAACAAGTCAGATAAACTGAAGGAGATTTGGAAAAGCAAGAAAAGGTCACGGAAATGTAGGGGTTCATTGGAAGTTCAAAAGTTTTCTCCTGTTCAGATGCTGTTTATGACAAACTTTAAATTATCTAATGTTTGCAAATGGTTCTTAGAGACTACTGAAACCCGGTCTCTGGTGATCGTGAAGAAGCTCAATACTCGTCTTCCGGGAGACATCCCCCCTGTCAAGCATCCTCTTCAGAAGTACTCTCCTTCCAGCCTGTATCCCAGTTCACTACAGGCTGAGCGCTTGAAAAAGCACTTGAAGAAATTTCCTGGAGCTACTCCTGCTAGAAACAATTGGAAAACACAGAAGCTCTGGGCCAAATTTCGAGAAAATCCTGACCAGGTGGAGCCGGAGGACACCAGTGATGTCAGCCTCGGCCCCAGTTCTGAGGACATCGTGGAGGAAGTCAAGGAAGGGCGAAGTAGCCATCCTCCCACAAACTCGCCTACCCCAGCCAGTACCCGGATCCTCAGAAAATATTCCAATATTCGAGGAAAGCTGAGAGCCCAGCAGTGTTTGATCAAGAATGAGAAAATGGAAAGCCCGTTTGGGCAGGCTGTGGAAAGTAAACAGAGTTGTAAGAGTGTATGCATCAACCCTCTGATGTCCCCCAAGCTTGCCCTGCAAGTGGATGCAGATGGATTTCCTATTAAGCCCAAGAGTACTGATGGAATGAAGGGAAGGAAAGGGAAGCAGATGACCGAAGTCTTGCCGAAAGCAGAAGTGCAGAATAAACGCAAGAGGACAGAAGGCAGCAGCACTCAGGACAGGAAGGACAAGGGACCGGTGGTGAAAGCCAGCAAAGACAAGCATCCTGATGGAACCACCAAAACCCCTTCTGCCAAGAAGCCAGCTGCAAGGGACAGAATCAGCCAACTACCCAGAAAGGCATCCTTAAAAGAGAATAAAGTGAAGATCCCTAAAAAGTCTCCCGGGAAGAACTGCCCTCCCTCCAGAAGGGAAAAAGAGAATACAAACAAAAGACCCACACAGCCCCCTGCCTCGGAGGCAGGGACAAAACCTGCAAAGCAAAAGGGGGCAGGTGAATCCTCTTCAAGGCCACAGAAAGCCACCAACAGGAAGCAGAGCAGTGGAAAGACTCGGGCCAGACCCTTGACAAAAACCCTGGAGAGCAGTGCGGCCCAGAGAAAGCGAAAGCTAAAGGCAAAGCTGGACTCTTCTCACGGCAAACGGAGACGGCTGGATGCAAAGTGATCGGAAGGCTGGCAGCCACGAGTTAAACTGTCCTGCAGAAGTAACCCTGCATTGTGCATTAACTAACTCTGCTTTTATAAGCTTATCCAGCCTTTCAAAGCTGCAGTTAATGGAGAACACCACAACTGAAGATGCCAGAAAATGCATCTCAGATGGAGAAGGGAACTTGCAGAGTCTTTCTCTGAGGCTGAGTAAGGGAAGTTATATATTATATTCTGGTTGTTCCTTGGGTTTTAAACTTGGAACCAAGCAGTTTTAGTTTTTAAAAGTACAGTGCCTTATTTATCCTTTTTGTTTTTAAATTTACAAAAGCTAAAAAGCTGATCTATGTGATAAAGGCTTGTATTTTATACTTGATGCACAAGCACTTGTAGCCGAGAAGATCACCATCATGCACAGAAAAGTAGCTTTTCAGCAGCCGCCCTGCAGCGTCTGCCCATGAGCAGATGCTCCTCTTTGCAAACCCGAGCAGTGAACTTCCCTCTCTGTCTTGTTTGTTTGTTTAAATGATATTCGAAAGCTAAACCAAATCATTTTTATGGTATGTGGAGATTGCAGAGGGAATTTATAATTATGAAAGATGAATATTTCTGTTACTCCTTTTTAAAAAAATCAGATTCATTATTGGTCACTCCTCCCACTTTTGACTTTATGTCATTTAAAAAAAATGTATTCTAAATGATGTGCCCATGGGACAAAAGATGTGTCACAAGGTGTTACTATTGGGTTAGGACCTCTAAAAATTATTTGCATCCCCCAGGTGATTTACATTACTGATTCTTACCATCCTTTTCATTTTTGGCCTTGCAAGCTTGCTGGCATTCAAATAAGGCTTTCACCTGACTTCGTGGGAGGGCGGGGGGGAGGGGATGTAGGATTTTTTTTTTTCATCTTATAACTGTAACTTGACAATTAGGATGAGAGTGACTGTTCTAATCTTCTTTCTTACCCTGAATACTCCCATATTCGAAGAAAGCCAAGTTGTTATTTTCAGGAATAGAAAAGTTTAGGAGTTTGTGTGTGCATGTACATTTGGGTGCATTTGCCTGTGGTTATCAGCCACAGATGTCTCCTAGCCCCAGTACAGTAAAATTCTTTCTTCCCCGTGCAGTGTGCTAGGGTGTTCATGGGCTGCACAAGTAACACAGCCCAGATGGTTTAAATGTGGCCCAGGGTCTCTACGTGAGTATCCGCAAAATACATGAGTATCCGCAAAACCAGTTTGGCGCCAGACTCAGAAAGGTCTAAACAGCACAGAGTCACATGAAGGTCAGATCAGCTTTGCAGTTGGAGGAAGCAGCTCGGCATCTCAGAACGGGGCCCACATCCCTCCTCCCACCTGGAGCTGATGTTCAGTTGGCTTGTCCCAATGTGAATGTACGTGTTTCGAATGGGTGTTAGCATTCTGACTGATGAGCACCGTACCGGTACTTAACTCTTGCCTCTCTCACGGCAGGCTCTGTTCCTTGGCTCAAAGGTGAGAGCTGCAGTGTTTGTGACTTACGTTGTTTGCCTTTCCCGAGTGACGCCTGAGGTGGTTGCATTGGTTTTACCTTGGTGCCTGTAACATTGCTCCATCACAGCGCAGTGTGTACTCAGCATTTCCACTGGGCCGCTCTGCAAAACAGGCTTGGTTGTGCGAGCTCCAACTGGCTTCTCTGCTGTGCTCTGTCACAGAAGTAGGCTTGTATGGACAGGGGCTCCTCTGTCCTTTTTACTAAAATGTTTCCATTTAGATGGTTCAGATCTGTTTAGGTAAACCCAGATGGACTTTTTTCATGCATAGTTCCATCAAATCATGATAAAATAGGGCTTCTACCCATTTTGTTAAAGGTTTGCTGTATATAGTGAGAACTTCTACTGACTGGATAGGACTGGAGAGAAACATTCGATTCATGGGAAATTGAGAATTGTGTTGAATTTCATAGACTATCTTCATTGAAGCCTTGACTTTCTTTCCCTTTATGTCTCCTCTATCCCATAAGTCTCTTTTTTCCCTTTTAATATCTTTGACTTTGGCCATTCAAGAGCTACCTATATGAATGAAACTGCTGAGTGTGTATGTTGGGCAGCCCTTTCTCAGCATTAAGTTGCACAGAAGCATTAGTATGTTTTGAGTAGGTTCGGTTATTCTTTGAAAAGTGGTTTTGAAGTTTTTAAAAAATATTCTCATATAGTCGTCACTGGATCCTGTTTTTGTGGTGACTTAAACAGCTGGGGTTTGCCGAGGCCACATGTGCTGACTCCAGGTGCCCCCCTTAGTGGCATGCAGATGCCTTGTAGCGCCACTTGGATGAGGTTCGGGAGTGGTGTGAGGCAGTGAGCAGGTGCAACCCTTCCAGTTCCAGGCTTATAACGCATTCCATTACCTCCCTAAGTTCTTTTTCATTTTAAAAAGCTTGCTTCAAGATAATAGCCTTTTCTCTCATTTTAGGCAGCAGTTGAGAAAAGGTATCAATGTGTATGCATTTTTTTTAAAATATACACTGCAGCGGTCATCTTTAAAATCAACTTAACATTTTATAGTAGTAACAACACTTCAGTAGACTGAGATTCTACATAATTAGAACACTTAAAAGTTTAGAGGTATTTTTATATTTGTTGAATCTCATTTTTGCTGATTCAGTTAATTTTGCTATTAGAAGAAGGGGGGGGAAATGAACTTGAGGGCTGGCTCTGAAATGCCCTTTTACACTTACAGCCAATGCTGTCTAGCCACTCCTAGACACCTCCAAGCCAGACCTACAGCTGACTCAAGTCTCCCCTGGTTTTCCCTGTCTTGCAAAGACGTCCTCTTTATAGCTGTTGTCACAGTATGGCTGGCCACCAGAAGCAAAGGCAGTCTGTCCCACATTCCACATTCCAAATCACAAAAGAATTCTGCTCCTGGGGCTAGCACCATGACTGACCCAGCACCAGAGCTGAAGTTGCTGATCAGAGAACACTGGTTTTACCTCTGAGCTTCTGGGAGAGCTCCAGGGAAGCAGTCTCGGAAGCTCTACTTTAGCTCCCCAGAGCTGGGCTCTCTTTGGGAGACCCCATCTTCTAGCTCCCACTTCCTGGCCCCCAAGGCTCCCTGGGTTTGGGAGGACAACATGGAGACCCTCCCTAATCAGGGCCCAGAGCCTCACCACAGCACTCCCTCAGACCCCAAGCAAGCTACAGCACACAGGGAGGCAGCCACCCTTTATTCTGCTCTTAAGGCTTCCTGCACAGGAACATCACTGCTGTCTGCCAATCTGCAGTTGCTAGATCCTTGGGTCCCATAGGTAGGCCAGTTCTGTCGCATCTGTATTTCAGTAAAGATTTCTACACAAGCCTTCTCCAAAAACAATAATCTTGGGCTGTGGATTTGGTTCTTGTGGTAGTATGGATAGGAGAGGTGCATGTCGCATCCCTTCACAGATGTGGTGCTCCTGATGGGCTCCTCTGTGCACGTCTCACTCTTCACATAGGGTATCAGTGGAACATGTCACTTCAAGACAGTTGCTTTGAACTGAAGTTTGGTCTCTTTCCTGCCTTGTTGTGGATTCTATAGTAAGGACTGTAGCTGTTACTTTCCTCTCTGGGCAGTATCTTGCTGATTGAAGGGCCTGAGAGCTAAGTAGGAAAGGACAGCTTGCGCGACACAATGCAGACATCACCATCCGTGAGTCTGGTGGCTTGTCACACCTGGGACTGCTTTGGAATTTCCCAAGGTGCTGGGTCCAGGAACCACCCCTGTTCCTTTTGGTTTCCTGTCAGCCCACACAAGCCATCTTTTTTACAGACACCCTATCAAGGGTCTGCAGAATATGGGCTGGTCGCTCTTTTGTAAATAAAAGTTTGTTGGAACATAGCCATGCCCATTTGTTTATGTATCTTTCATAGCTGCTTT